>PVIC010012649.1:0-39317 GCA_004025085.1 Thryonomys swinderianus | reverse complement strand
TACCAGTCACTTAAAACAGAAAAAAAAAAAAAACTTATGTAATTTAACACCTTTATTTGGAAAGATTGGATTTTAAAAGTATGTATCACTGGGCATGGTGGCTCATGCCTGTAATCCCAGCACTCAGGAGGCAGAGACAGGAGAATTGCTGAGTTCGCGGCGGCTTGCCTGGGCTACATAGTGAGCTCAGGGCCAGCCTGAACTACAAAGTGAGACCCTGTCTCAAAAAAAAAAAAAAAAAAAAAAAAGTATTATTCCAGTTATATTTTTGGAGCAATTCATTCTGTAGTAAAAGCAATGATTTTCTTCTCCAATCTTGATAAAGGATTTTATCAACATAAATGGGTAACCATTTTAATTTATTTAATCCATAAAGGTTACTATCACAACAAATCAGATTTTTGGGTTTTTGGGGGGGTTTTTTTGGTTTTTTGTTTTTTGTTTTTTGTTTTTTTTTTGCTTTTTGAGACAGGGTCTCGCGTTGTAGATCAGGCTGGCCCTGAGCTCACTATGGTGCCCAGACAAGCCGCCGTGAACTCAGCAATCCTCCTGTCTCTGCCTCCCGAGTGCTGGGATGACAGGCGTGAGCCACCAGTCTGGCATTGTGGTATGCGGCGTTGATTGTTGGTGGGCGTGTCTCCACGCCCAGCATTATATGTGGTTACCGGGGATCAAACTCAGGTCCTTGCACTTGCACTGCAGGCACCGGAACCACTGAGCTAACCCTCCGGCCCAACAAATTAGATTTTTATACAATAAGGAATACCAAATAAACTTAATCTTTTAGTTATTGGTTTAATACTCCCTGCACAAATATTTATTGCATGCTACATATAACCCTGCAATGTGTTAAGTCTAAAAGCTAGATAAGCTGTGATTCCTGCCTTCATGGCATAAAGAGAGAAATAAGTAATGGTAAACAACATCAGGGGTGTACAAAGGCATGGTAGTGTGCAAAATCATGGTGGTGGAAGGACACAGGACCCTTTGTTGTTTTTTATCTGTAGGACATAAATCATGAGATAGATAGTATGAAGAGAAAGCTGGTTAGGGAAATTAAAGCCTTGTTACCATGACCATCCAAATATTAAGAAACATGTCACCTGTCCTATGTTGGACATTTTGAGTTGGGAGGTCTGTAAAACATGGTCAAGAGATAATTCTTCTCTAACTTAATGTGCTTGTGAGGCACCTGGGGATCTAAAGGTAATGCAGATTCTGTGGTCAGTCTGAGTAAGCCTGAGAGGTCATGTTACCTTCAAGCTTCTAAGTGTTGTCCGTGTTGTTAGTCTGCAGACCTGCTAAGACATAGCAGGCAGGAGACCAGGAGAAAGTTCTAAGCTTAATCTAAAGTTTCAGAAGTTATCAGCATATACCTGGGAGATAACGTGAAAAGAGTTAATGAGTATAAAAATCCAGAGAAATGAATAGAGGTGAAGGTAAATAAACCTAGGATGAACCCTCTAGTAAGCCAATACTTAAAAATTTAAATATTTTTATTAAAGTTAATACCATATATTTGCTTTCAGACATTAATTTTAAGAGCTTTCAGACTGCTACAGCTGATATAAATATTTCTTGAGATTTTTAATACTGAAAATATATTTTGGAGCCCAGTCTCTACCTTCTTGGACTCTTGAATAGGTACTGCTGCCTTTCAAATTGACTTTCACTAGTAAGTCTTTGTTCCTATTTAAATACTACATACTCATTTAATAAAATAGGCCATAATATGTGTAAGACATTTAAGGAAATCAGTCATTTAATTGTATGTTTTTTTAAATTTAACCATCACCAAAATTAAATTTTCTGATAATATATTCTAAAGATTTCTGTGATTCTAACCAATACCTGAGATAATAACTTGAAAAGTGAAAAGGATTATTTTTGCACAATTTCAGTGCGTGATCAGATAGCCCCATTACTTTAGGTCTGTGGTAGTATATCCCTGATGTCCACATGAGACATCAAAACCATTCACCTCCTGACTGGAAACCAAAGCAAAGAGATACCAGGGTCCCACCATCCCCCCACTAACCTAAAGACCTGCTTCAATGGTCCACCTCTTAAAATTTCTACCACCATCTAGTACCACAATCCTGAGGTCCAATCCTTTACTATATGGACTTTTGGGAAACATATAAGCAGAATATATATAGCAAAACTCTAGCAAAATATGGATGCATTGAGGGACCTTTGCATATTTGTTACAGACAAAAGGATTGAGAAAAACAATTGATTTACTCCTACTTTTAAAATTCATAAGTAGAGAATTTTCTTAAGATCTCTTTTCTTAAGTTCTCTTTTTTTTGTTGTTGTTTTTGAGCCAGGGTCTCATTTTGTAGTTCAGGCTGGCTCTGAGCTCACTATGTAGCCCAGGCAAGCCTTGAACTCAGCAATCCTCCTGTCTCTGCCTCCCGAGTGCTGGGATTACAGGCGTGAGCCACCATGCCCGGCACTGTGGTATGTGGTATTGATGGCGTGAGTCTCCACGCCCAGCCTTGTATGTGGTTACCAGGATCGAATTCATCGAGAGGCAGGCACCAGAACCACTGAGCTAAATCTCTGGCCCTTCTTAAGTTCTCTTACTTGCTTACTCTTTATTATTTTTAAATGTTTGTCATAGCATAACTGAAAATGTATATGAGCAAAACAACTGTCATCAAACACAGAAGAACCAGCATTATAATAATAAGCACCATTATCATTTGCCATAAGATAATGGTTGTAGTGTGTCGGGAATATTTCACTTCTAAAGAGACAGTTTTACAGCTTAGTTTTGACACACTGTTCCTAGCTCATTGTACTTTGTAAGCCACAAACCCTAGTTTTCAGTGATTGGTACTATAGTTTATATTTTGGCTTCATTTCTGTTTATCATTATGTGATAGACTAAATTTAAGAAAGTATAACAATGCTTGTGTATATAGGGGTGGAGGGAGGTAGGGTGGATAGGGGAGAGAGGAAAAATGAGAATTAAGTTGTGTCATAACTGGTACAAATTCCCCATGTGGAGTATAATTGTGATGTGTGTATATAATGTACCAATAACCACCAAAAGGAGAGGAGAGGAAGAGAGGGAGGCAAAGGAGGAGGGAGGGAGGAGAATGGGGGATGTGATGGTTAGTGTGTTCACTTGAATGGAGTGCTGAAGAACCAGGAGAATAAAAGTAGGCTCAGGCTGGGGATAAACATGAAATTCTTAGAGAACTAAAAACCACTTCAAAGCATCAGATCAATTTAGGTGGTTTAATGGCTAGAAGTTTTCCCCACATCATTTTATGCAAATTTACATTATATTTCTGACACTTTGTACTAACAGTACTATTGACAATTTAGTAGTTTGTCTCTTATGTGGCATTTCTCTTTGTATTAATGAAACAAAAATACAGTATTAAATATATAGAATAGTACCTGGTATATGGTAAAGATGACAAATGTCAGACTCTTTACATATGATAAATAACTTAGCAAAATTAATATATTGATCTTTTGCTGCTATCATTTAGAAATTTTTGTCAGTTCTTTGCCTAGAGAGCTACAGACAAAAGTTAATTCTAAATATTTGATAACAATGAAATTGTTTTCAGAACTTAAGCAACACTTCAAGAATTTAAGCCACATAGAATTATCACTTTCAAATCCCATAGAACATCTAAAACATACAGGAAAAGGGAGTTCAGCTTTCTTATCTTAACCGTGTCACAGTATCCTTAACAGTGGATCATTGGTTAATTTCCTTAGATTTTGAAGATGACATGATCGTAACATCTGATGTCTCTCGATACATCGAAGACCCTGGCTTTGGGTATGAGGACTTCGCTAGACGAGGGGAGGAGCACTTACCAACATTCCGAGCTCAGGTATGAGAGGTCTTAGAGGAAACCAGAGGATCCTGATGTTTTAACCATTAACTGTTGAAATGTAAATAAACTAACTTTAAAGAAATTGATATAACCGGTAAATATTTTTATTTACTCTAGTTTTCAGCCTAATTTGGTATCCCAATAAGTGGATAATAGTTTCACATTTACTCTTAGAAAGGCAGAGAATTGCCATCTGCTTTATTTGGTCACTTGCATTATGATATTGGTTGTATCATGTTCATGCCATTTTTGAGGGAACAGAAGAAATCAAATGATATGGTCACGTTTGTAATAAAAGATTTTTGTGTGTGTGTGACAGAGTCTCTTTGTAATTCAGGCTGGCCCTGAGCTCACTGTGTAGCCCAGGCAAGCCTGGAACTCACAGCACTACTCCTGCTTCTGCCTCCTGAGTGCTGGGATTACAGGTGTGAACCACCATGCCCAGCACTGTGGTGTGTGGTACTGATAGCTGGTGGGCGTGAGTCACCATGCCCGGTATTGTATGTGGTTACCTGGGAATCAAACCAGCAACCTCGCACTTCCTAGGCAGGCACTGGAACCACTGAGCTAATCTCCAGCCGGAAGAAAGCATATTTTTTAATTAAACACACTTTCATTCCTGTTTCAGATCATCTCTTAAATGGCCATGACATAGGAGTATTCCAATATTTTCTGGTATCTTTTCACACAAGGGTGTATTGTGTTTACCACAGTACCTGACTGTGGCCATGTGTTATCATTAGTACAATCCTGGACCCTCTGAGAAACATCCCAGCACTCCAATCTACAGACTGATATAGGAAAGTTGCAAAGCTTAGAATTCAATTATAAATATCCTTACTGACTTGTTTCAGTAGTTTCCTTTAATAAAAACAATTTAAATGAAAAATGTTCATCTTACAATTGGATACATTTTATTCTTTTAGGACTATACCTGGGAAAATCATGGGTTCTCCCTGGTGAACAGGCTGTATTCTGACATTGGACATCTACTTGATGAGAAATTTCGGATGGTCTACAACCTCACCTATAACACTATGGCGACCCATGAGGATGTTGACACAACCACGCTGCGCAGAGCTTTATTTAACTATGTTCACTGTATGTTTGGAATCAGGTGTGTTTAGAACGCAGAAAACTATGCATTTCTAAGTAAAGAATCTCATTTTGTCTTTAGGAGTATTTGACTCTGGGGGAAAATGCTGTATGTGAACTTTTGATTTTAAAAATTAATTTCATTTTATAGAGAACCATTTTAATCCATTGAGAATCTTAACAATGATCCACAGATAAATACAATAGTAAGAATTTACTAGGGGAAAAGCATCAGTAATCATTAGCGATAGAATAGAATGAGACTAAACTTGGAAAGCCTTCCTAGGAGAATATAATTAAGTTTTAACTATTCTTTTTTTTAAATCACTGCAATAAATCCTGGTTTGTTTGATTTGGTTTTTAAAACACTTTTGAAGGAATGATATTAGGCCATAAGCAAAACTAGAATAGAATTTGTCTTCATAAAGGTTACATAAGCTCCCATCCTAAGAATACCAAATCATATCATCAATATAAACTAACAGCTGCTAAATTGAGAAAATTAGCATTGAGAGAACAGTGAGTAAATGAGGCAATGAAATTGAATGATTGAATTAAGAAAGTTCTGTGAAAGATGTACCTTTTGAACTGGAGATTGGAAGCTTTTAATGGAGACAGATTTGCAGAAACAAATTTTGCAATTATGAATACATTCCAACTCGACCATGTACTCTATATCCTTTCTGATATGTTATTTCTTGCCCTAGACATTTCATGGTGTAAAATAACTCACATGCACCCACTGAGCATACTAGACAATGAATTAATGAATCATTACATTTTAAAATAATACACATATATAGCTACTTCTTTAAATAAATAGAAAGAAAATTTATGTCTCTTTTACCACCTTCTGGTATTTGTCCAAATGTCAAACACTCAGATAAAGTTTCCTACTCATCCTATTTAAAGTTAACAGGCTGCAGACTGCTGATCCATTTTCTCTGCATAGCACTTATTACTACCATACTACTTGTTTATCTTTTTTAATTTTTCCCTTTGTATGCTAATATAATTTAAGGTATAAGAGGCCATGGTTGTTTATTTTTTCCCTTTACTAGTATACTCTAGTACCCCTAGTACATGATACATAATGGACAATAAATGTTAGATGACTTAATGAACTTTTGACATGGAATTAATAGACATAAATGTTTCTTGGGTACAGCTCTAGAAATTGAAAATTTCTATTTTGTCATACTAAAGCTGTTGTCACCGTGCTCATAGGTATGATGACTATGATTATGGAGAAGTTAATCAGTTACTTGAACGAAGCCTGAAGGTTTACATTAAGACAGTGACCTGCTATCCTGAAAGAACTACAAAGCGCATGTATGATAGTTACTGGCGTCAGTTCAAACACTCAGAAAAGGTAATGGCTTCATGACCAAGCATTATACCATACATATGTATTCAGTATAATAAGTACTGGTTAGGAAAAATGATGCCTGATAGTATTAATAAATTAGTGGTATAATTATCTGGGGTTAAAAATTTTTAAATTCAGATTCATTAGCTATACTTTCATTATATGCTTTGCTCAACATAATGTGCAAAGTAAGTTTTAGGATCAATCTTTGAAAGACTTGCATCTAAACAGTGGTATCTTTTGAGTCACTGGGAAGTTATCCTGTGTCATTCCATTCCTAAAAACTAAACCTACTGAGAAACTATGGTAGGTATCATTGTATTTGGCCCAAAAGGCATATCCATATAGAGAGCCTTTAACACTTGCTAACCACCAGTGTTCACCCATTAGAACAATAGTTTTTTTATCCCAATTTAATAATTTAGTATTAAGTTAAAGGATCGTTACCAACATCATAGTGTTCAGAGTTCCCTTTAAGTCTTACAGCTTTTAACCATTAACAATCTCTTTTATACCAGTTTCTAAGCTTGAGAGTAAGAAAATCTTTTTAAGCCCTTACATTTGCTAATTAACCCTCTGACCTTGGCAAAAATATTATGACCTTGGTAACATGTTTTTAAAGTTTTCAAGCTAGTAACACACCAGAAAATATCTTCCATGTCTCCAGCATCTCTCCTCATCTTTATGCCACACTTTCTTTTTAGATTCTCTCTGGAAATTATTTTTATTCATCAGAAGAATACAAGAAATGATCAAAATGTACAGTGAATTTTTAAATTTTTAGAAGTTTAGTAAAAGGTACATTGCCATTAATTCCCCTCAGAATATTCTCCTTCACCTCAAACACACTAGCCCATCTTTTTGACACTTTCTGAAGCGGCTGTGAAAGTACTCTTTGGTGTCTTTTCAGGGTGTGATCAAAATATACAGTGAATGCTGCTGCCTAGTGCCATCCAATAAAGGCAGTCTTGTAAAACTTACAGTATTTCTTCATGTACTTTATTCACTGGATCTGTACCCTGTGACCTCTTGCTTTTTCCTGAAGTCAGAATGACCCTGATAAACATTTTGAATTGATTCAGAACACTGAGGCAGCCACACCAGTGCAACTAAAGGTACTCACAAAAGCCCACCTCCAGGACTGATCCGGAAAAGAGCAAGAATGATAGAAGTATAGTCAAAACAAAGAGGATTGATGGCACTGTATCTTTTACTATAACAAATGCTTTTAAATTAAAAAATTCACTGTATACTTCAATTATATCTTGTACATCCAACAATACATCCAACCAATAGGAAGATATCAAAATAAATATTTCTTTGTAGTAAACTTTGAAAACTTGAGTATTTTCACCTGTCAGCTGAGAAGTATCTCTAGTAGTACTCCAGAAGAATACAAGGAAGCCATATATAGCTAACTAGTATCAGATACTATTTACAAACTGAGCTAAGCATCAGATTTTTTCACTTTAGTATTTTTCAAGTGAATCTAAAGAAATTTGTAAAAGCTTTTTTTTTTTTTTTTTTTGAGACAGGGTCTCACTTTGTAGTTCAGGCTGGCATTGAGCTTATCTAGCCCAGGCAAGCCCCGAACTCAGCAATCCTCCTGCCTCTGCCTCCCAAGTGCTGGGATTACAGGTGTGAGCCACCATGCCCGGCACTGTGGTGTGTGGTACTGATTGCTGGTGGGCATGAGTTACCATGGCCAGTATTGTTGTATGTGGTTACTGGGAATAGGAATCAAACCAGGGACCTTGCACTTGCTAGGCAGGTGGCGGAAACACTGAGCTAAATCCCCAGCCCTGTAAAAGCTTTCTGTGTAAAAAGCACAGGTTGCCTAAAAAAAAAAAAAAAAAGTAAGAGTTGATTTTTAGCCACCAACACTTCAATGAGAAGGAAGCATAATTTGTGAAAAAAAATAACTAAAAAACAGTTTTACAATCTAAATGGCTAACTGGTTTTGCATAACATATATTCAGTATGGGAATTTTGTAGATATTATAGGTAGTTTCTACTGCTAATAGAGCCATTTTCTCATCTCCATGTTTGCATATTCCATTATGTGCATGCATAAATATGCCCAATCATGCATGTTTGCATGTTTTGTCTACATGAAACTTTTATAAGTGTGTAAAATATGAAAAAATATAAACATTTTTCCTATGATTACTAATATAACATTTTCATTTTTAGGTTCATGTTAATCTGCTTTTAATGGAAGCACGGATGCAAGCTGAACTACTTTATGCTCTTCGCGCCATAACTCGGCATTTAACCTGAAGTGTCACCCAGGGACAGTGGCATATATGTGTAAAGACTCTTTCCATATGATTTACATCAGAAGCTGTTTGTGATATAGCCTTGAAATTACTCAATTCTCTAGTGTCAGAGTTAGCTGTTTTTGTTTTTGTTTTCTCCCCGGCTGTAATGTGCAATGATGTGTTTTATTTTTTTTTCTTGATGCTTAACATTACTAACAATTGCAAAATTACTGAGGAGCACTACTTTACATTGTTTATAGTTGGATTTTTGGACACCGATCATAAATCACGAACATGGTTGTTAATGCTTAATTTCAGTGTTTTGGGGTTTGTATATATGTCTGATTTTTGTTTGATTGTTTTCACTTTTTGGTTTAAATAAGGAAAAGCGCTTACAATCTGCTCATGCGATTGTTCTTCAGATATTGGAATTTAGCAAAGAATGACCTCATCTGGCCATTCTATAATTTTCATGTTGTGTCCTAAATCTGGTAAAGGAAAAGCATGCGCTGTTGAACCAAGCTGCTCACTGGACACAGACTTGTGTCCCCAGAAGACTATTTGTCAGGCACTGTGTGTTTTCTTGTTTGTAGTTTTTTTTTTAACTGCTATTGGCGATAACATGAAATGTGATACAGCCATTGTCCATAATTTAATGTGAACTTAATCATAATGAATTCTATAGCATGCTACTGAAATACCAAATTGAGCTATCTTCTTTCTCTCTTACAACAGGTTGTTTTCCATATCATATATATATACATATATATGTATATATATGTGAAAATAGAGTTATGCACAATCTTATCACTGACAACAATCCTCAGTCACCTTAAGTAATCAGTGCTCACAGTGCTGCTCATGGCTCATTCAATCGGCACATACAAACTTGTACCCACACAAGACTGACCAAAAAGTTTTTTTGCACATTTTTCCTTTCTCATAGCAAAAGAAAGTTAATATGCCTGTATTTTTTTTCTGTTAGGCTTTATTTTCCATTGTTTTCCTCTTATAATAGATTAACCAGTTTATAATTCAAAAGTAAACATTGTTTCTATGCATTAATGTGATTGAACAACAAGAGTGCAATATGTTCTTAAAAAAACTAAACTTTCCCCCTATCTTATCACTGCAGAAGTGTCCTTTTAAACAGAGCCATAAAGAAATTTTACTCAAATTTCTTTATTGCACTAGGGTTTTTTGTTTTACCTTACTGGGGTTGAACAATATTCTTTTTATAATGCCAAAGCCTTCCTTTCCCCAGAAAAATCTCTTTGGACAACTGGTTAAAATAGGTATCAAGTCATAGGGGAGGAAAAAGCAGCCAAAAAAGTCTCATTTTTGCATTGGTTTATGTTGCTTGATTAGACTATCTGCAGAGAGCACAACATTATGTGTTGATAGCTTTAATTTGTATCATGTTAGTGAACCAGTGAAGTGCCTGAGAGATGCTTACGACTACCCAGTAGGACACAACTGCACTGCTTAAACACTTTTTGGTTAATTAAAGGTGACTTGAATTTTACACATTATGGTAATTTTTTAAAGCATATCCATTTTCCACAGTAAATACTATAGTTAAATTTTTCCATTGTAGTTGCCATAGAAATTTCACTTTAGACTTATTTTATAAGGTTTACTTTTCCTCTTGTGAAATAATCTTGGGGTAGTGTTTTGTTAAATCATTTTTCCCCTTCCATTTATCCTCCTCTAGTACAATACATAAGGTTGCTTTCCCTTAGATATTTATTCCAGATAGAAAAACAAAAATGACTGTACACCTAGTCACATAAGGTAGTTCTATGTTTTTGGATTCAAGGATCTTATTTGAAATCTTCCATGAGGGAAAAAAATGGCTAATATTTTTCAGGAAAGGGTGTTTTATTTAAAGAGATTATTGAAGAACTCATGCCAGATCTCTCCTGTTTATCACATATACTCTATGTTGATATTTTTCAACATCACATTGTATAGATAGGTATTAACTACAAGGAAAGTATTGAAGAGAATGACAGAACACAGCTGGAAACATAAAAATCCATTTAATTTTCCCAACTTGAGGATTTTCATGGGGAGGATGTCTTTTATTCTTGCATTTGTATTAGAACCTTTTAAATAAACAGCCTGATCATTTTGTGCAGGTGAACTGTATTACAAGATGGAAAAAACAATGATTTTTATGTACTGAATAGGGGAAATTCTCACAGAAACCATATGAGCTTTAGACCAAAAGGGGAAACAAGGTACAAGTAACTAAAATGACCACTTCTGTCCTTTTATTTTACCCCCAGAAATGTAAGTCGTTAAAGTTTGAGTTATGGAACTAATTAGTGCCTTTAATAGATGTCTTAGCAAAGTTTCTTTTTGCTCATCATCAATCCATCTCTTCAGTTATCAGGAAATTAAGTCGGCTAGGAACTCAAAACAAAACAAAAGCCTGAGTAGCCAGCCTGACTCCTAAGAGTGCTCGTGCACCAAGTAAGGTCCAACAGCATTTGTTCCAGGCTGTGAAACCCTTTTCAGAGTGAATTTGTTAACCATGCTTTCTATCCAGTGCAAACTTGAAATTCGACTGCGGTTTGCCAGGGTGGTATTTTTTTTTTCTAGAGTATTGAATTTATTATATAGTAATTTATAGTGTAGCTTTTTATATTAAAATGTAATATTTTTAAAAAGATATCTGGTTCAATTGGTATAATAATGTGATTATATGCTAATCACTTTGGGGTCACATTGTGCCAAACTTAACTGTGCAAGTATACATGAAAAAAAAAGCACATGTGAATGTGAACTCTTAACTCCTTGCTTACATGTTAAAATTACTCTAATAATTCACTGAAATACACGCTTGAAAAATGTCTATTTACTTAGAATTTCAAGTTTTCCAGCTTTGATAGCAATTCTTCATTACTCAGATCACCTTAAGAAATATCAAAATAACCTCCCTTGTGAAACTCAGTCTGTTCTTTAACCCACTGCACTACAGGCGGGGCCAGGCAGGCTCTTCGCTGAGCCCTTCAGAACAGGCTTCTCAGGTGGGCTTGTGAGAATTAGGGGAAAAGAGGATTTTGAGATAGAACTCCATCTTTTTCTAACTAGGTATATTGTCTCAGTCTTCAGAAGAATTTGTCTCACTTGGGGTACTTTAACTAAAAGGTGGCTAACGTGGAATCTGGGGGCATAGCTTTGACCTTATTTTATGGTTTTTAAACCCAAGTAATGGCAGAGCAACACAAGGCTGCTTTTAGAATAGAAAACCAAATCCAAGGTTTATATAAAAATCATTTAAAACTTGAATCAGAGCCCCTATTTTGTGTTATTATGTCTACTAAAGATTTTTAATGCCTCTAAAGTTTAATTAATATTATTTTCAAAGGAACTTCTTCCTTTCTGACTAATCTAAGGTTTTTAACCCAAACTCTTAGATTTTTATGCCACAGAAAGATAAATTTATCAGCAGTTAAAAGTATGTATGTAAAATAGTTCACCACTTTTAGGGTATGTGCATATATAATGGTAAGATTCTTTTTAACTAAAAATTCATCAGGGGGAGAAAAAGCAAATTTCAGTGCATGTTATAAAAATGTTTGCACTGCGATAGTAAAAAGAGGGTTTTGTTTGTTTGTTTTTGCTTATGTTGTGTTTTAGAGATAATTCTAAGTCATTTCTCTGGAAAGCAAGACCATAAGTGCTTCTCTTTATCTAGTAGATCTTTTTTGTCTCATGCAAATAGATGGTCCTACGTGCAGTTAAAAGTATGCAACAATGATGCTGTACACGGAGTATTTATTTTCTTAGCACAGTTCAATGGTAAGCTGAAAGACACATGGCTCCTCTGCTCAGATCAAATTTTAAGTTACATAATTTGCATGATCAGGATTGTTTCTAGGTGGCCATCATGTAAACTGTTTCCTTATTATATCTCTGTGGAGACCAAGAGTCAAATGAAGTAGTCTTTCCTCAGAGCAGTACTGTAGCATGAATGTGTTTATTTCAGTCAACAAAATTTAAATGACCACTGTTTATGGAGCTTATTTCAATGCTAATTTGGCTTAGTTTGCAGTATCTGCTCAGGTGAGGCCTAGAACAAAAATAGCTGGGGGTGAGATGGGTTACAGAGATGGGGGTATGTGTCAAGATAGCCCTGTGAGGAAGGAAACATTTTCAAAAATATATGGAACATAATGCTGAGATGGTTGCTTTTTCTTGGCATCATGCACCTAATATAAGTGAAACATTTCTTTCGCGGGAGCTCCTACCTATGTTTAGTCCTCTCTTTCCACCCTTTTTCTCTTCCTCCAAGTGCCTCAACCTGCACACCTTCACTCCCTTCTCCTCAGCCTCTCTTGGTCTGAACACCTTTCACAGTCAAAACCAAACATCACCAGCCACCTGCTGATTGTCACCAGCATTTACTTTTCTGAGTTACATTTTCTGCATTCATGAAGATTATGGCTTTGTCACCATGCCCTCCAAATCCCTCAACCACCCATCTATATTTTGGCTAACTTTTGCCCTAGACACCCTGTCAGATGTTATGCAACATCAGTGTAATCTCATCCACCTCATAGTATTTACCCTTTTTCCCAATTGCCAAAATATCGTGTTCTCCTCTACCTCATCCCCAAAGAGCCTATAAATTCAGAGTATCCAGCCTTTTCATGGGTTCACTCTCTGTTATTCAATAATACTTCCATATTTTAAATAAATCATAAAAAGTTTTGCCTTCTATCAAAGTAGGAATCTTTATATTTATACATGATACAGAAATTGAACTATTTCTACCATACAGAACTTAGCGTTTAGCAGGATTTTAAAGTGATTAAATTGACATCATAACCTGGATCTATATTAGATAATAAATACTGGTATTAGTCCAAGTTATTTGAATGTAAAGTTAAAATTTTCTAGCAATCCGGATTGACCTGTTACCTTCTAGTATAACAGGAAATTTCTGGTATATAAATGGAGTGATGTCTCAGTTATTTGTTTTACTGGTGATATTTGGGCCATGAAACACATTTCTTGTAAGAGGACATTGATAAGGGTGTTTAGATGATCTGACTGGATCATACACCATTAAAATACCACCAAACTGGGTATATAAGGGTTTGACTAGGCTTTTCCCGGCTAGAATAAACTTCTAACCCCATCCTTACCCTATTCTCATGGAGGGAAGAATCTTCTATGGGATGAAAAGAGAATGCATTGACTTTGTAGTCTTTATTGCCCTTGCTGCACTTCAGATATATACAGACCATATCATTACAGACAAACATGTAAATTCTTCCTCTCCAGCCTGTATGCCCTCAGCACTGTCTGATATTCTACTGCTTCAGGTTTCTGGCATGGGACATGTTTATCTGTGAATGGTTTTCTAACTTGAAGGTGAGCCACCTTGGTTAAAAGTATAGATTAATATGAACCCTGGTGGTATTTGCATGCTTCCCATCTTAGTCATGACCAACTCAACCTGACAGCAGTGTCCAGTAAATCCCTTTAAAGGCCCAGAAATGAACCAGTAGCCTACATAAGAAATAAGACTTGGAGAATGAAAGATTTATTCAATCAGATATCATCAAGTGTTCTGGCTTGAACCTAATTATGACTATACCACTATGAAGTATAGAAAAAGAAAAATACAGGGGAAAGAAGAGAGTATCTGAATCTTTTGAATGCTTGTGAAAATCTCTGGAAGAATGCAGTGCTTACTATAATATGGCCTTTAGAACAAATGCCCCATTTTATGGTTCATAGGACATCATCAGACATTGTCTAAATATGATAAATATAATTTTTGGTATGAAATTTTTTGCTAAAACGATCTATTTTCTTGCACCCCTCAAGCTAACCTCTTAAAATGAATGTATAATTTCTAGAGAAAGAATATTAAAGAGGAAGAGAAAATCTTCAGTCTTCAGTGTTAAAATATTATTCACAGATTCCAATTAGTTAAGTGTATACATTATGATACAGAATTAAACTAATGGTACATCTGCTTCTTAAATTAACCTGTCTTCACAAATTTTCAGCTTGCCCTCCCAAGTCTGATAAGGAAGGATCAAACGGTAGGATAAAGGAAATGTATCAGTTGGGTGGCCAAGAATTTTCCTTTAGAAAACCGAGAGACTGTTTTCTCCTTTTCTAATCTCTCTGGTTCTTTTACGTATGAGTTAAACGGTACCCTTGTTCACCAAGGAAAGTGATCCAAACTCTCTATCTAGTACAAATATTTTCTTTGCTTTCACGTGTCCTTTCTAGAGAGAGAGTACAATTTTCTCTTTCTTCTTTCTCTTCACATATGACTGTTTTACCCCAAAATAAAATAGATACTGAAAATAAACCACAAGCCATCCACATGCAGTCTGAGCAGATAAACAAGGACCCTGTCAGGTCATCTTGGAATGTGGACTTGTCTCTTGGATTAGCACCTTCAAACCTGAAAATTACTTTCCTGGTCATGGAAGAACTGGATGTATCCTTCAACTTACGAAATAGGATTTGAACTTGAAAACTTTCTTTTTAATCCTGATTTTGCAGGGCAGCTACACAATGAATGTATATATTAAGACTTTGTAGCTGAATTGCACATGAAATCAGATTGCCAACTTCTTGACTTTCAATTTTAGACATCATTTAATCCTTATTTGTGAGCGATATATGTAGCATGCTGTGAAATGTCTATTATAGTTCTTTAATTCATCAGTATTAATACAGAATTATCTTTTGCGTTCCTTGGTACTTTTTATTCAATGTAATCAGAAGCTGTGATGTTTTGCCTTTGTAGTCCTGTGCTTTGTTACTGTAATTTTTTTTTCTTTTTTTACGAAGCACGTGACTTTGGACTAATGTAAGGCGGATAACGTGATCTTTAAAACTGCTCTATATATCAGTCTCTTACTCTATAAGGTTTTAAATTAGAATAAGCTTTATCAAATAGATCATTGATGCAATTTAGGATTCACACAAGTTCAGTGTCATATGGCAGTCTTATCTTTATAGTTTCAATTCTAAAAATAGTAAACTTAATAAACAGCCACTTTAAACTTGTTCTGGCAAACCAGACCCTGCTGTAGATATAGTCTAAGGTAGTTAACCATATAAGCCTTTTCAATTCCTAATGCCCTCCACATGAGTTAGCAGTTAAGGAGATTATAGAACCATGAAAGCTTTTTGTATGTATAGCTAGGTTTTATTTTTCTTATGTTGCTGATTTTACAATTCTGACTAAAGCTGACCTGAATGGATCAGTTTATGTGTAATATTCTAGTGCTTTAATGCCTTTTTTTTGGAGGGATGGGTAATATTATTTGAACAGATGCAGAAGGAACTGTTGGTGAGTCAAGACACACACATTTGAAATAAAGGAATTGTGTATTAACATGTTAACAATTCATAACTGCACTTTTTATGACATTTTGAAAATCTATTTATAGGTACAGAACAATGGGTTTTGTTAAACTGTATCACATTTATACTTGCAGAAATTTATTTCATTGTTACTAGTAGGAATTTTATTGGTTCAATAAAATTGGCAAAACTGAACTTTCACTTTCTTGCTTTGTTTATTCCTATTTTGAAGTAGCATTCTCACCTAGGTTTATTTGTTTGACTCCTGAAACTTGGATTCAGAACGACATCAGAATTACATCATAATTTTTTCCTGACTCACATTTCTCTTATGACATTTCTTGTGCTCAGTATCACACTAGTGGAATATTACAAAAAGGTCAGTGTTCAAAATGCATAATTGTTGTACCTTCAAAAGCATTATGTAGTGTGGCAAGATGAGCCACAGTGCTCACCTGCTCTTCATCAGAGAACTACAGCAAAGGTAGATAGCTGCATAGTGAGGCAGGTAATGTGGGGCAGCACTTGAATGCAACAGTAGGAATGGAAGCTTTGAAAATCCGGAGACCTCTGACAGTAGGTTTCTTAATGACCTTCCTCACTCTTGGGACAAATAGCCAACACCTGCAAGTTAAGGAGGCGAGGTTTACCTTGGCTTAGAGTTTGTACAGGTTTTAGTCCATGGTTGGCAGCCTCCAAGGCAAGGCAGCTTGGAAAAGGAACCTGAAAGAGGAGAAGCTGCATCTGTCATGTCTGACAGAAGGCAGAGAGGAGCCTCAAAGCCAGATCAAACCTTCCAGGTGACACCCACAGTGACCAGGGTCTTCCCTCTAGGACCTACTTCCTAACAAGAAAGCCATCATATTCCTGTAGTCCAATCACATCCCCAAACTTCCTGTATCTCAGGAGGCTTAAGGGAACACCTAGATATAATAAATCCTAACAACAGGATAGCAAGAGAAACAGTTACCACATCACTTGTGTCCCTGGCTCTGCTAGTGGACGAGTCCCCACCCCCCAGAAGCAAAGGTGAAAGAGTTTCAACAAACCATCAGATCCTGGCAATCCTAGCCATGTAGACTTTCAGCCTAAATAAATAAGAGGCCTGAAATTTATGAAATAGTCTGACTGAGGAAAAGGAATTCATTTCCAGAGTACTGTAGCCAGGAGCCATCTTGAAAAGGGACCTTTGTCAGATTTTACTGTTTTAGGAGTCAGAAGCCTCTGCATAGTCCCATCTCTGGGAATCCACACATCCCACTGCACTAGCTCACTTGCCTTTGCAGAGTAACTGACACAAACTCACCAAGTGCTGTTGTGGGGAATGAGTATTGCAAGGTGGAAGGGAGTGTGGGCACCACCCTTAAGAATGGGTATCCAGGAAACTGCCCTGTGACACTGAGGCCAGTCTCGTGGGGTTTCAGGTGGGACCAGGAGAGAGGATGGCCGTCTGCATGGCTCCCAGCATCCCTTCCAGTGCTCTGCACAAGTGCCTGTCACTTACATAGCAAAGAAAGAACTCTGAGTTTCTAGTGCTTCTCTCCTCCTCACAGGCGTAACAAGTGCCACCTCCAGCAACTCCTCTGTGGCTCTAGTCACCATATTTTTCAGTCACACCTAGTATGTTGCCTACAAGAAGTTTACATCTCAGGCCAGAGATTTAGCTCAGTGATTCCGGCGCCTGCCTCGCAAGTGCAAGATCCTGAGTTCAATCCCGGTAACCACATACAACGCTGGGCGTGGAGACTCACGCCCACCAGCCATCAATACCACATACCATAGCGCTGGGCGTGGTGGCTCACGCCTGTCATCCCAGCACTCGCGAGGCAGAGACAGGATTGCTGAGTTCGCGGCGGCTTGCCTGGGCTACACAGTGAGCTCAGGGCCAGCCCGAACTACAAAAAGAGACCCTGTCTCAAAAAAAAAAAAAAAAAATTTACATCTCACTAGAATATAAAGTACGTAAATGTAAAGTGATATTCCAAGCAAATAAAATCAGAAAAGAAACAGGAATGATCAAAGGATCAATTAATCAAGAGCATAAGATAATTATGAGTTTATATGCAACTAATATCACAACAAAAGGAAGAGATCGATTCTAATGAAGTTTTAGAGGGGATTTCAATACCCAACAAATGGGTGAAAATGGATGTACTTTGAGACTATAATGTTAATTGAAATAAGCAAAACACACAAACTTAAGTGTCACAGCTTCTCTTATATGACAAATCCTAAATATAAAAAAGATCAAAATAAAAGATAGATCATAGGAAATTGGAGATAGATCTTTTGCAAATGGGAAGGGGGCCAAGAGATGGAGGGAGGCAGAAGGGAAGGGGAGGGGAGGGGAGGGACAGGACGGGACGGGACAGGACGGGACGGGACGGGATGGGATGGGATGGGATGGGATGGGATGGGATGGGCAGAAGATGAAAACAGAATTAAGATGTGTTATGTATATGCACCAGTGCTCTACAATGGATGTACTCAATATGTACTGTAAACATGTACTAGTTTAAAAAAAAACCCTAGGAGTTGGAAGGGCTGGGAATTTAGCTCAAAAATACTGTGCCTACATTGGAACCACAAGGGCCTGAGTTTGATCCCCAGTACCACAAAAAAAAAAAAAAGAAGAAGTTAGAAAGAAATCAACAAAGAAACAGAGTTAAACTACACTATAGAAACATCAGAGTTGAACTACATTATAGATCAAATGTATCTATATACTTTTATAGAACATTTCACCCAACATCTGCATAATACACCATCTTTTCACATAAAAGTCAACAAATTCAAAAAATTGAAATGATGTCCTGTATATTTTCTGGTCACAATGGAATGAAACTAGAAATCAACAGCAAGGGAAATGTTAGAAACATACAAATAGGTGGAGCCCAAACAACATGCTTTTGAACAAACACTGGTCACTGAGGATTCAGAAGGGAAACTAAAAAAATTCCTTGAAACAAATGAAAATGGAAATACCACATATCAAAATCTATGTGTTGTAACAAAACCAATGCTAAAAGCAAAGTTTATAATAACTAATTCCTACACCAAAAAACAAACAAGCATATCTCAGACAAGCTAATCACTGGTATATCTCAAGTTGTTAGAAAAGAAAAAACAATCAATATTCAAATTAGTTGAAGACAAGAATTATTGGAATTGGATCTTTGAAAAGATGAATGAAGCTGACAAAATCTTATCCAGACTCAAGAGAGAGAGGGAAGCACGGAGGAAGGAACAGAGACAAATCAGATAAAGTTTGAGATGAAAAGTGAGATATTATAATTAACATTATAGAAATACAAAAAACCATTAGAGAATATTTTGAAAACTATGTGCTAACAAATTGAAAAATATGGAAAAAATGGGTACATTTATGCAAATACATGATCCCCAAAAATTGAACCAAGAGGATATAAAAACCTTAAATCAATAACAAAAATGGATACTGAATCAATAATAGTCTCCCATTAATGAAAGGTCCAAGGATTAATTGTTGAATTTTACCAAACTTTTAAGGAGGAAACACTAATGCCTTTCAAACTAATTGACAGAACTGAAAGAGAGTCTTTCTACAAAGCCAGCATTACACTTTTAACAATATGTGATAGGACACAACAAAAAAAGAAGTCTGTAGACTAACATCCATCATAAACACAGATGCAGCAGCAAATCAAATTCTACAGAACAAGATCATGTACTATGATCAAGTGGGTTTCATTCCAGGAAAGCAAGAATGGTTCAACATACAAAAATCAATAAGCATAGTATATAACATAAATAGAATGTTTATTCTATAATCATTTCAATGGTGCAGAAAAAGCATTTAATAAAATTCAACATTCTTTCATGATAAAAGCCTGAACAAATTAGGGATAGAAGTAACATACCTTACCATAATTAAGGTTATACATGACAAATTCATAGATACCGTATTATCAAATAAGGAAAAACTGAAAGAACTACCTCTAAAACCATGAGAAAGACAAGGGCATCCACTCTCACTGCTCTTATTCTGGTATTTTTAATACTAGAAATTTTAACCAGAGCAATGAGACAACAATAAAATATTATCTTAATTACTTTTCTCTCATTGCTGAGACAAAATGCCCAATAGACAAAGTTATATGGGGAAAGGTTTTGTTTTCTTCATTTTATTTTGTTTTGTTTTGTTGAGACAGGGTCTCGATTTGTAGTTCAGGCTGGCCCTCAGCTCACTATGTAGCCCAGGTAAGCCTCGAACTCAGTAATCCTCCTGCCTCTGCCTCCCAACTGCTGGGATTACTGGTGTGAGCCACCGCACCTGGCATTGTGGTATCTGGTACTGATTGCTGCTGGCATGAATCACAGGCGCCCAGTATTGTTGTGTGTGGTTATCAGGAATCAAACCAGGGACCTTGCACTTGCTAGGCAGGCGCTGGATTCACTGAGCTAAATCTCTGGCCCTGGGAAAGGTTATTTATCTCACAGTTTATAGAAGTTTCAGTCGATAGCTGGCTGGCTCCAAGGCAAAGTAGCACATGGCAGAGAAGCATTACAAAGGAGAGACAGTTCTTTGCACACAGAAGGCAGCAAAACAAGCAAGAGACCTTGACAATGTCACCTGCTCCTTTTATCCTATCCACACTCCTTGTGGTGGACAGCACTTACACCTTTAATCCTAGTGTCCTTGAGCCTAGCATAGCAGCATGAATCAATTCCAGCATCACATACTTTAGATCCAGCCACCTCTGAAAAAGCCCCACCTATGACTGCATGAGGCTTTGAGGGGACATCTAGACACAAGCTACAGCAAATAGGAAAAGAGAAAGTCAAGTTATCCCTGTTCATACATGATATGATTCTATACATAGAAATACCTAAAAACTCTACCAAAAGACTTTAAAAATGATATGCAAATTCAGTAAAAATGTATGATACAAAATCAACCTAAAAAGAGCAATAGTTCCTGTACACCAATAATTTTCTGAGAAAAAAAAATCATGAAAGTAATCCCACTCACGATAGTAAAAGTGATAATAAAATTGCTAGGAATAAACTTAACTAAGAAAATAAAAGGCCTCTACTATGAAAACTTCAAAATACTAAAGAAAAAAATTGCACAGGATGTTAAAATGTTGGAACACATCCCATGTTTTTACCTTGAAAGAATATTGTTAAAATGTACATACTACCCAAAGCAATCTACAGAGTCAATGCAATCCTTACTGATATATCAATGATATTTTTCACAGAGCTAGAAAAAAACAGTTTTAAATTTCATATGGAAAACTGAGGCCTAATGCAAAGGCCTAAATCAGTGTTGGTGAAACTATGGCACATGTGCCCAAGTAGGCATGCAGAGGCCTCTCTCACCACACAAGCCATGTTGTCACAGAAGCTAAGCACTGGATTATAGTTGTTCTTTCAAAACTAAAACCTCAATATTCAAGCTTAACATGAGTGTTGGCACTTTGCAATAAATAAATGGGCTTTTAGTTGCAGTTTGGACACTGAGTCTGTTCAAAGGTTCACCATCACTGCCCTAGATATCCAAAACAGTCTTGAGCAAAAACAGAAAATTGAGAGGCATCATACTGCCAATTTCTAGGCATGGTAGAGAAGCAGATTAACAAATAAAAAACGTGATATTTACATAAAAATAGACAATAGACTAGTGGAAGGAAGAACTAAGAAACAAATTCACATATTTATGGACAAAACTGGATACCCACATCCACAAGGTAAACTTGACTCCCATTTCTCAGCCTGGACAAAAATCAAACCCAAAGGTCTTACCAAAGACTTTAATGTAAAACCTAAAATTCTGTAATTACCAGAAGAAAACCTAGAGAAATACTTCAAGATATTGGTACAGACAATGATTTTTTTAAATAGTGTTGGGAGCTGTGACAAGCCTCCCCAAGGCACCCCCTTGAGACAAATGATGTTGGGAGCCATGACAGGCCTCCTCAAGGCACCTCCTCAAGACAAATGAGAAATGAACAAACCACCTGCCCGGAAGCCGTGTTCCCGAGCTTTACACCCACACTTGTTCAGCAGAGCGAAACATTCCAGTAATAATCACCAAAGTGATATCCAACGTGATCCGAGGGCGACCTCTGCACAGAGCCTCAGCCCTCCCCCTATACTCTATATATTGTAAGCCATTTCCCCAATAAAGTGAGACCCTGACAAGACTCCTTTGCTTGGTCTCGCTCCTTTTCTCGCCCATGTTTCTTTTCAGATGAAGTCCTCCTCGCCCCCACGAATAACAATGGCCCGCGGGTCGGGTCAAGATAGCACTCCAAAAGCACAAGAAACAAAAGCAAAAACTGACAAGCTCAAAAGCTTCTACACAGTGAAGGAGACAGGCAACAGAATGAAGAAACAATTTATAGAACAGGAGAAAATCTTTGCCAGCCATTCATGTGACAGAGGATTATATCCAGGAAGACTAAAAAAATCTTAACTGAGGTTCTCCTGATTTGACACAGAGTTGGGGGTGCCTCTTTCAAGAGCAGACATGACTGCTCTAGGCTGAGATCAGGCTGCCCTCCCTGAAAGGGCCCTCAGAATATAAAACATGGGTCAAGGTTGAAGGCTTTAGCAAATACTCACTGTAACTTCTGGCATTCAGCATAGAAATGAAGGAGTCTAGTTAGGCCTAATGGCTGTTTCAATTCCTGGTGCTATTAAGGTACCTCTAGCTGTACATGGTCATGCCTACCCAACTTTCCCAAAAGAACATGTTCCTTCTTGACTGAAAGTTACTAGATTCTAAGTAACTCATTCCATTTAGCATCTTCTATATAAACAGGATGCTGTAGACAGAACTTTCTGCTCATGGTCAGCTGTATTCCAAAAAGGATTTAGAAGATGACAAAGTGTCCCCATACCTAAAGAGAAATGATGGCTCATGTATTCAGTAATTGCAAAAGTAGTGATGCCAGAACTGATTCATGAGCTTTACCTCATTTCCAGTCCTGGTTACCACAGAATTGAGATTAAAGTGTCAGATGGAGAGGATTTCTTTATAAAGAGCCATGTTTTGAGTCCCAATTTCTTTCAAGATCATTCTGAAGAATTTGTACATATCTTGTGGCATATAAAAGACACCAAAAATCTGATGTTCAACTCCATTCTAAAAAAAGCAAACAATCTAAATAAACTGTGACTTTAGCTGCCCATGCTGAGAGACCAGCAAATACAACTTCCTTTCCAACATTTCCCATAGCAAGGGTGGGTGGGTTCTCTATAGGCCAAGAGAATCCTTGGAAGGTAACCAGGCTAGAGCTATCCTGGAGGGACACGGCCCAAAGCTAGACCTGCCATGTGAGAGTGAAGTAATTCCAGACACACATACACAATCATGCACAAGCCAGAGCCTGGGGAATAACAAGAGATCAACCCAAAAGTACATCTCCAATTAAGCCAACTGTATGGTCTGGGCCATGCAAAGGTTTATTGCTCATCAAAAATATCGACTTTTATTTTAAAGATAACAGAAGCTGTGGCAGAGTTTTAAATCCTTTGTGTAATGTGTGGGGGTGTCCAGTGTAATAATAGTGTCATGATTCCAACTGGATTGCAAGAACACTCTCACTGGAGCCTGGAATGGAGGAGGACAGAAGAGAAGTGGGAAAGTGTTATAATCAGTCAAGTGAGAATGGGGACAGCAGTGACAATAGACAGGTAACATCTACATCTCTGAGTGTCTCAGGGAGAGTGTAAACAGTGAAGAAGAGTCAGGATGGCTCCCAGGTTTCTCCTGCCTGATGGAAGTACTTACCCAGAGAACATGGGCAAGGGGCCAAGTTCTAGGGAGAAGAACTGGGGGCCTTACTGGGACCTGATTTCTCCCTTCCCACCTACTTTTCAGGTGGTCCTAGGGATTCAGTGATGCCTTCGACAATTGTCTCCCAAATTAGGGTGACCATTCCTGCAGGATCAACCCTGGTATTTCTCTGCTGGGCCAAGAAGACTCCAGAGCAATGGAAGGGACTTGCCATTGTGATCTGGTGTTAGAACAACAGTCATATAGTCACACATCTGGGGCCTAAGCCACAGAGATGTAGCCCAAGAGTTACCTACCCAAGTTGCCTGAAATACATTCTCCCCTAAGTGTTAGTATTTATTCACCCAAGGTCCACATTAGACTATTAGGATTCTTTGATTCCTATTTATGAAAACTAAACCGTATAGTACAGTAATTCACATCCAAAAGCACTTAACTAGACAAAGAGGAAGCACTGTTTTAAACCAATATCTTGTACATTATAAGAAAGCACAAAATGGAGAATTCAGCCCATGAGGTCAGACAGTCTGAGGTTCCAGTTCCAGTTCCATCACCTGCTGGCCCTCCCACGTACCACCAGTTCAGTGACACTGGTCAAATGACAGAGCCTTTTTGTTTGTTTTTGCATTCCTTCATCATTATAGGGATAGTGAAGACCAATGAATAAATGAATGACTTACTCCATGAACTCCAAGGCCTTTCCCAATCTATCCTGAAATCACTGTTCTACGTTTCAAAATTGTGTTTTTACTTTTCTGCCCCAGGAATCAGCCTCCTTCCTCTCTGCATCTAACTGCACCCTGGCACCTGAGTCCCCTCACATAACCGGTACCTACTGAACTCCCACTCATCTTTCAGGGTACAAATCAAAGGTCATCTCCTCTTTGAAGCTTCCCCTGCTCATCCAAGCAACCAGATGCACCTTCCTCTGCACCCACACATTTCCTTTGCACCTTCTTAATGATAGAGATAAACATGAGGGCCAAGCACTTTGCCTAATAGTTTAACTCATTAAACCTGCTTTATACCATAGGTTTTAAATTTTAACCCCATTTTAAGTGCAAAACATCAGGCAAAGAAAAGCTGGGTAATTTGCTCTATGCCACACAGCCCAAAAGTGACAGAACTATAAACCAGGCTCTCTCGCTCTAGATGAACAGCTCTAACCCCTGCTCTATACCGCTTGTTCTTATGTCCAACTTCTCCATCTGGTGGAGAGAGCCAGATACTGTATTTGAGTCTTTGTGTCTCCAGCACAGGGCCCCTGGAATCATGTGCCCTCTCTTCTTAGGAATTAATACTAAATTATTTAAGGAAAACCATGAATCCAGTAAAATCCCCCCCCCCCAAGTGTCCTGGTCTTTCTTTTCTGGGCATATTTTCCAATTAAGAAACACTGCTCTGTGGTCCTGTCCAAGAGGTCTTTGAAGTTGGTTATTAGTAAAGAGCTTCTTCTCTTTTGTTCAAATAAAAAGACAAAACAGCCATTTTTTCTTCATGGAGAAGTTTGGAGCCTGATGATAAAACAGACATGCATTTGTCATGATACCTCTTCCCATTAAAAGGAAGAGACTTTTATAAAAAGTGAAATAACAGAATTCCAAAGGCAGTGAGACTTCCAGAAGGGCCCTTCCTGACCCCACAGCTGTGGAGTCTAGAATTGGAGAAGTCTGGAAGAGGGAGTTCTTTGAAGGCACAGCTGGCTACAAACCAGTCCCAGAGCTGGCAGCTCAACCCAGTTCAGCACATCGTAGCCAGGATGTCGAGGGGCAGGCCAACGAATCCTGAGAGAGAGAGACAATGTTTTCTTCTAAATCCTTGGAGTTAGCAAAATTGAAACTTGGCTAGCCAGGACCTGTCTCTTTTACTCAGCTTAACATCTAGTTTTGTGTATTTCCAAAATTCTAACTCTCTGACTATCAAAGGTATATCAGGCCTCGGAACAAAGTATCCCCAAATGACTCGTGTTACATGGAAATAAAAGGCAGGATTTTGCAGAGAGTAAATGGCATTGCTATCAAATCTCTACCTCTGGTTTAGTGTGCCATGCACAAGAGGAGGCCTTTGAAGGTGTTATGGCTAATTTTCTAATAAAGCAAAGCTACCCAGCAAGCCAGAGGCCACCAAAAGAACCATCTTTCAAATTCAGGTTCTAATGAGCTCTGAAAAAAGCCTCAGACTTGAAAAAACTGCTTGAAACTAGAGCTGGGAGATAACAGAGATGCAGTGAGGAAGTGTGGGGGTGGGGGAAGCACTGGTCTGGTTTTGCCTTCAGTCTGCAGTTACTGAGTTCATGTTTGTATGTTTTTGAGCGTGTATCTCACAGCAAAGCCCACTGTAGCATTTATGTGAGACGTGGATAATTCACCATCTCACGGAGGAGAGAAGTGACAATAAGCAACAATCTGCACAGAGGGGCTGGCAAGTGGTAGAAGCCTCTAAAAGTGATTTCGTATCTTTCCTTTGGCTGTTGCAGAGAGAAATGCTGTGACCTCTAGAAGTGACTTTGGACAGAAAGGGATACTTTGACCATGGAGAAAAAAGATGACTATAGTCCTTAGTGGCAAAAGACTGCTACATGGGGAGACAGTCATGGGGATCAGGCCATGATTAGCTGGTGAAAGAGATGTGAGAAAGTAAGGGCAGGGCCCACACTAGGGAGGGAGGGTAACGGGCACACTGACCAGCCAGGGACCTCCAGTTTCAGAGCAAGTGGTTGGTCTTGGGTTGTGTCTCAAGTTGGAAGTGAGATCCTCTAACAATCATGGATGTAATTTGTTTTTTCACTGAGATTCATTATATATTTTAAAAATGTAAATCTGGGGGTCTGAGGGGAGGGATGTTTGCTCCTCAGTTTCCAAGTCAGCTCAGGTCAGCCTGTCTTACTGGCCATGAAATTCCCATGTTTATGTTACCTGTCCATGGGAATGGATTCAGGGCCCTAGGCCAATAGGTAGCAGGGAAATACTGAAATCTTCTGAAATGGAGGAAATGGCATTTCAGAACTGCCACTTGTACAGTTCCAAGGTTACAAGGTAAGCTGCAGGACGTTCTGTGAAATTTGGATTTCATACAAACAAAACATAATATTTAAGTCTTATACAAATTGAATTCTCTTCCTAAACAATGAATTAATCTGAACATCCTATCTTTGTTTTCTGTTAAACTGACAAACCTGGTCATGTGATATGTCCAACAAATGGGTAGAAAGTAAGGTGAGATCAAATGAGGTGGGGAGAAGGTTGATACTTTCCTCTGGGGTGTGGGGGGCTGGACCGCAGGCAGGAGACCTTCCGAGGAAGAATGAGCAGAACATGCCACTAATTAGTAATCCAGAGCAAAAGCACAACGGCCTCGGAGTTACAATTCAAGAAATAGACAAGATACTCTCAGCCTCAGTTTCCCCACTACCACTTGTAGTATGTTTTGAGGAGTGAAGATATTATTTGTAAGATAAATGCCTTATGAGTAATAACATCAGCAATTATAACAAGAGTCCCAGCCCCATTTTTCCCACATACACATGACTAAAGTCATGTTTGCTCCATGCTATCCTTCTTCAATTATTTTGGACACAAGGGCAAACTGTCACCTTTTTCCATTTCTTCCCTGGCTTAAATTTTTAGACATTCACATTCTTCTGCATGGACTCATATCCTGGAGGTACTCAGATACTCCTGTCCCCAGCAATCTCACTGGCCTTTCTTGATTTGTTTTGTTTTGTTTTTTAAGTGGGTTATTGGTGAAAATGTTTATAAAGACAGTTAGGGAATAGAGCCCCAAAATAAGAGGTTTCAATGTTCCAGGTAGTTGTTACCCCACAAATACAGACCTTTGAGGGCCTGTTTAATGTATCTACACTGGAAACTTGTTTTTCTGGACTGAAACAGTATTTTCCAAATTCTGGTAAATTCCAAGTGTTTTTCCAAATCTAAGTCATAATGCCACCTCTACTGTAACCCTTCCCTGCTGACACTACAGAGTTACAGTTCTGTAGACAGACAAAGCCATGTGTGGGACCACATCAGCCTCTGCTACTTTCTAACTCTGTGATTTGGAGTATTGCACACTGCTTTTCTATCCAAATACACAGGATCTTATTACTTGCTCTCCTTTTATTTTAACTGCTCTGTAGCTCCTCGTAACCCACCCAGGAGGCCCCTCAGGATGCTCCACCTTCTTTGGCCTGTGTTGTCACCTGCTGGATCATTTAATGACTGGTCCCAGGACCCTGAATGGCAAAGGAAAAAGCAGGCAACCGTGGCATGAAGTCTTTGGGCTTCACTGCTCTAGGTCCGAAGCTCCAGTATTTAATCTGCTGAATGGGTTCAGGCAAGTCATTTCTCTTAACACCATGATAGTTACAAAGACAGGAAGAAAACAAAGAACCACAGTCTTATGGGACCATGAGTCAACCCCATTTAAAATGGTTTTGTTGCGATAGAAACATGAACAAAGCATTATGTGATTTAAACCATAACTGTCCCCTGCTAAGCCAGGAACACTCTTTACTAGAGTGGCATATAAATTGGATTTAGAAAAAATCTAGGACTTTATCAGAATTGGGAAGAATGCATAGAAATTCTTCACATACAGAAAAAAAGGAAAGAAGAATCCAGGAAGAAGGAACAACAAACCAAAATGCTTGGATCTAGCCCTGGAAAGTTCCCAAAGACTGCCTGAACTTTTGGGTTCTGGTAAAAGAAAAATATGAGGAGAGAAAATGTTGCCAACTTCCAGCCAAGTAATATTGAGACCAGCCCTGAATCTAGTAGGAGAATGAGAAAGGTATTATTAGTAGAGGTGTGCTTTTACCATGCTGAGCCTATTTGCCTTTTAAGCATCAGAAACAATATACGAGTAATATAGACTGGAAGGCTAATACAAAGACTAGAGAATAATGGAACCTTGTTTTAGAAATACACAAAGACCTCCTACAAGTACTGTTCTCCTTCATTATCGCCTCTAATTTTTCCTATCATCAGTTTTATAAAAAAGGGATCACTTAAAGTCCATATTACATGTAATAAGAGTCCAGGTCACACAAGTTAGTTTTGCTCATCTTGGAGCACACGCAGAGATGGAGCTGTGAACGTGGAAACTGGTCCGGCCAAGAGTCCCACGGTGCAGGCTTCACCTCCTCCGACCCAACTCTCCCTCTAGGTAATTTCTCCAGCCCTGGGACTCTCACTTCCGAGCTTCCCCCTGGAGCCCGCCCTCTCCTGGCCTACGTCTGTTTGCTCAATCTCTCCACTTGTTTTTCTACCAGAAATCTCACATTTCAAATGTCCCGCACTAAGCTCTTTACACCTCCTGGTTTGGGGTCAGAGGTCACTCCACCCTTTCTGCTGCTTGGGGTCATCCTCAATTCGTGTTTCTCAAACAAATGGACATAAAAACGTTTATATTCTGTTTCCAAACACATCCAGCATCTGCCCACTTCTTCCAACATTCAGCGCTGCCCCCACCGCAGCTGGCACAGACACTGTCTTTCGTCCTGGGTCACTAGCCTGGCCTGCATGGTGCCAGTCACTCCCTACAGTCGATCCTCAACACAGCACCTGGTATAAATAACCCTTGTGAAAAACATATTTCCATCTTCTGCTCAAAGGCCCCAGTACTTCTCCATTTCTTTCACATTATGGTCAGTGTTTTAAGTGTCTCCAAAGTGGTAGCACCTAACAGAAAATTACATTCTTTCCTGTCTTACTACAAGCTGGTTTATCGGTTCATAGCAGGTTCTCCATAAATAGTGTTAAGTGATGGAATGATGGTGCAAGCACGCAACTGCATACATGCAAGCGCTATGAAAAAGAGGCGCCACTCTACCAGGGAAATTCATAAGAAGAGTCGAAACCCAGCCAGCTCTTAAAACGCAAATCCAGAGCTTGTTCCACCAGGTGTGCACGCGAGCGCTGAGCCCAGCGCCGGCGCCTAAGGATTGCGCATGCGCGAGGGAGGATCCATGGAGATAAACATACGCTTGCGCCGGGTATACACACACGCGCGCGCGCACACACACACACACACACCACGTGCACGCGCACGCTCCCACACACCTCTACACACCCCCTTCCTTTCCCTGGCCCGTTTTCCTTATGTTGGCGGCTTTTTCCACTCCCTAAAATATAAATAGTCCACGCAGAGAGAGATGACAGCACAGACCAGGAGGGCAGGGACCTCCTCCGCCCCGGAGCCCTGCAGTGCGGGTGCGGGCAAAGCTGCCCCACGGCATCCACAGGGGTCACGCGGCGACTACCAGGGAGGGAAGGAGAAGCCCTAGGATGGAAATGGCTGTCGACCAAAAACTGACAGAAGCTCACCAGTTGGGTAGGAGAGATGCTTGGGGGCGCTCAAGAACTTGGAACAAGGTCGCCCTCTGCGGGTGAAGCTATGAAATCAGCCCAGTGTGGAAAAGTACAGAGATGTGTGCAAACACACGGCTTAAACTGTATCCCGACTGCACTTACAAAGAGGTAGAGCAGAGTGGATCACAAAACAGGGCGCAGAGCGCTCAGGTGAAGGCGGGCCGTGGGGTCACCGCGGGATGAACCAGCACGCGCCAGGCATCTTCTGACTCACCTGTGAGCGCGTGGTCTTCCGCAACCTCCCGGGGCGGGCCGCCCCTGAGATTCAGGAGGGGATGCACTCCCCGGGGAATTCATGCTTGTGAACTCCTCCCTGCTGTCATTTTTCTCACTGCAAATACTCAGAGGCCCTCTGTTAGCAACACCCAGCCTTTCCCGGTTAGGCCGCCACGGCGAGGCCTCTCCCGTCGCCACTCACTGGCCTCAGTGCCGGTGGCCCTGCCAGAGTTCTCAGGGCCGGGGCTGGAGACGGGGTGTAGGCGGCAGGAGCCCAAAGGCTAACGGAGAACTGAGTAGATGAGGAGCTATTTTTCTGGGATGATTCCAAGGCTTCCGACTACTCTTCAAGTCCCCCATCTGGAGGAGAAGGCCATGAGGCCCTGCCTTGCAGGAAGGACCCCTGGCTGTTCCTCCTGGCCAGCTTCTCTTTTGTTGTTATTGTCTTTTGAATCTCAATTTCCTTCCCACTGTAGCAAATTCCACCAGAGATGACTGGGACAGGTGGGTGCCAGAAGTTAGGAGAGGAATATCTGCCATGGACAGGCGCCCTCTGCCAGTCTAGGGCAGGCCACTGGGAGGTGCCACAGTGTGGAAATACCTGTCTCTGGATTCCTTCAAACCCAAACCCAGATCCCATCCCCCCTCAGTTTTTTTTCCCCAAGACTAAGGTTTGGAAACACCCCCTGACCAACCTGCCAGGCAGCAGGCAATGACAGAGACCTTAGGAATCCAGACACCTGTATCCAGGCTGAGAATCTCTCTAGCACTGTCCTCCTAGGACATTTTGTCAAGAATCACTAGGTTTCCTCATAAATGGGCATTAGAGGAAACAGATTAGATAAACAGATCTATCCTCCTAGCACTGGGCGCAGCATTCAGCAAGAGGTAATAGAGAGTTTGCATTTATATACATGATGCTGAACTCCTTAAGATATTTTTTGCGTTCTTGTTTCTGGCCCTTGTAATACCAGCTTTTCAGCTCTACACTGGTTCATACAAACTAAGGGAAGGCCAGAACTGCAGGCAGTCTGGAGAAGAAGGGACAGGGCTGCCACCTGGCCACCTTCCAGGGTCCTGATGGCTCCCTGCTACCACACTACAGGTGGGGCTGATTCTGTCCAACCACAGGAAGAAGCCGCTTTCCCCCTACACACTCCAGTGGAAAACAGTCCCTGACATTTTCCTATATTCTTGAATTCTGGCAAAACTATTATTTGGGGTTGGCCTTCATGGGCCAGGAAAGACTTTTCCAGGCAGCTAACACTCCCACCCAGCCGGGCTGTCCCAGCCAGCCCTCCCAGAGGAACAAGGCTGCTTTGTTGCCAGCTGTCCTGAGGCTGACGCTGCCTCTCCAAGCTCAGAGTTCCCTCCCCTAAGAATTCCAAAGACAGCCACAAGTCTCTCTCTGCTCTGAGTTCGATGTCTGGAAGGAAAATGAAGCTGCCTTCCTCACCACGCTGAGGGGACAGCACCGGGAGGGCCACAAACTTTTATATCCTAGCAGTACTGTCCAGAGACGTAGTCAGTCTCACGTGATGCGACTTCTGTAGGTTTCCACAGTCAGTAAATGGAAGAACTATCACACAGTCTGCACTGGCTGATTTGGCAAAATTATATATTGTACTTTCCATCACCCAGAATCGACTTTGCTCCCCTCGTACCCAACCCATCAAAAGCTGCACCTGGATCATTGTTTCATTCAGGAGTATGGATGACTGAATCCAGGGCCTTCACACTGAACAGTGTGTACAGCCCTTTTTTTTTTTTTTTATCTTGAAACAGGGTCTTACTAAATAGCCTGTGCTGGACTTGAACTTCCAGCCCTCCTGCCTCAGCCTCTCAGAATGCTGGGAGTATGGGTGTGCATTACCATGTCCAGTATTTCTTTCCTCTCATTTTTCTTTGATATGCTGTGGTACATAACATCCTCTCCCCCCATCCACTGTGCACCTCTTGGATGCTTGTAATACTCAAGGCTGTTGAGGCCATGGGCACAGCGTCTTCTGCCCTCCTCATTCTGTTCTGAGGGACAGTATCTCCCACTTGGATGTGCCTGCAGAATGTGCTCCCCTCAGTCGTCAGGCCACTGCCAATGTTCCGGCCACTCTCTTGGCCCTACCGCCAGGACCCAATAGGACCCGCACCTTCTAACTGTCCTGCTGAAGGGCAGGGCCTTAGTACTATTTTGGATAATGGCGCCCTTCCCCTCAGGAGATACAGACAGCATCTACACAGGCTAAAGCCAGTCCCAGAAGAGGATGACTGTTCAAGGGATGGGACGAGACATACTGGTTGTGGGCCCCTCGGGAACACGAGCCACAGGAGCACCTGACCTTCCCCTTGAGGGAACAGCAGCAGAGGGATGCTGCTAATTTGGGGGAAGGACAAAATGAGGTGCTTGTGCTCACAGCTTCATAGGATACAAAACCGCCCTCCCACTCCTCCCTTTCCTTGTATTCCTCGGTTAGCACTAGCTGGGAACTGCTTTGTGCCAAATGACTCGGTGACTCAGTATGGATGGAAAGTTCACTTGGTGGGGACCGAAAGTCACCCACATGATTAAGATAAATAAAAGTTTCAGTCCTGGGTAATTTATCAAACACACAGAATCTACAGGTCCTATTGTGTCCTGAAGGTTCTGGTCAGCCAAAAGCAAGGCCAGGGCATCATACGTGGGCCTCATGGACTTCTGTGACCTTGTGGCAGGGGAATCGAATGAAAGCATGCAGGCTCCAATCTTGCTTAAATTACCGGTTCTAAAACTGTACTCTAGGATTAGTTACTCTCCCTGCCTGAGCTTCAGGGTCATCTTCCACAAAAATAGAAGTAATTCTGTATACATTAAGGTATTGTGAAGGGTCAAAGAAATGCCATATTTACAAGTTCATGATGTATAGGAAATATTCAATAAGTGTTCAACACTGTGCTGAAAATTCTATTAGAAATAAGGGAGAGACCATAAAATTAAGTGAAATAAATCAGGCATACAAGTTAAAATGGTTTCTTGAATATGAGAAAATAGAAAGAACAAAATAAAAGAAAAGGAAAAGGGAGATATCTTTTCCAATAGGGAAGGGAACTGGGGAATAGAAGGAAGGGAAAAAGGTATGAGCAAAAGAATCGAGATATGTTGCATACTTACACAAACTCCCTGCAAAAAAAAATGCAATCATTATGTACTGCAAACATGCACTAACAAAACACTGAAATCCAATTTAAAAAATAATTAATGGGGCCAGGTATTTAGCTCAGTGGTTCCAGCATCTGCCTTACAAAAACAAGGTCACAAATTCGATCCCCGGTAACCACATACCACATTGCAGGGCCTGGTGGCTCACGCCTGTAACCCCAGCCCTTGGGAGGCTGAGGCAGGAGGACTGCTGAGTTGAGGCTTGCCTGGGCTACACAGTGAACTCAGGGCCAGCCTGAACTACAAAGCAAGACCCTGTCTCAAAAAATAAATAATTAGGGGAAGTCAGAAAAAGAAAGAAGGAGAAATGAGGCTAGGAATGATTTCTGTGACCACATTCTAAAAAATTCTGGAAAGGGCCAGAGATTTAGCTCAGTGGTTCTGGCGCCTGCCTCACAAGTGCAAGGCCCTGAGTAAGCACATACAATGCTAGTAACCACATACACCTACCGCCCATCAATACCACATACCACAGTGCTGGGCGTGGTGGCTCATGCCTGTCATCCCAGCACTCAAGAGGCAGAGGCAGGAGGATTGCTGAGTTCCAGGTTTGCCTGGGCTACATAGTGAGCTCAGGGCCAGCCTGAACTACAAAGCGAGACCCTGTCAAAAAAAAAAAAATCTGGAAAGACATTTTGCCAGTGATTTTGGGAATATTTAGAAAGGACAGTGGAATATGAGATGAAGGACTCAACTTTCTCTTTCTCAGTCTGGGTGCAGAAGAAGGGTGCATGAGGTTTTGGAAACATTTAAAAAACTTTATTGTCTCCCTTTCTTGATAAATATTCCCTAACTCATCTTGCTCCTCTTCTCCCATGCAACCTTCTCTTTTCTGGTTCCTTCTCCCTCCCACGAACCTCGGTCCATTTGAATCTCAGTTTCCTCTGAGAAACCTGCAATCAGGAACTCATAGGGCCATAATGAGGATTAAGGGAGCTCATGTGCTTCAACTAGTCAGCCCCACCTCCCCAAGGGTATTGTTTCATCCTCTTCTCTGTTGACTTCTAATTCTCCCTGCTGTTTCTTTCTGTTCTCCAAAGATATTTAAAGTGAAGCCGGATCAGGCATAGATATGAGGGGTGGGTTCAGGGAGAGGTCTGTTTCCTTTATTTTATTCTACTCACTTTGAACTCTGCCTTTGAGAATGTCTATTGTGATTAACTATTTATATCTTATTAGCTAATAATCTATCCTTGTATAGCTCCTAAATTATTTACTTTTTGGAACTCTTCATTAGGTGTATGGTCACAAGGTGGAATTCAAGAGTAAACAAATACTGTAAATTGATTCAATTTGGGGCCATGTCTAAACTCAACAGCATTAAAAATGTACCAGCCTGCTCTGAGGACTCCTTAGTTGGGTGCTTTGCTTGGGTTATTTGACCTGGCTTCGCCTTTTGAGGACTGCTTGGAAGTTAGGGCCCTGAAAAGCCTCCTGCTGGAAAGCCTGCCTTGTCCAGGGCTCGGCCTGGTGGCCTCACCTCAGCAGCTCCTCCCTTCTGTAATATCATACCCCTTTATGATCCATCCTGACAGCTTGATACATTTTCCTATTTACCAGCCAAGTACTGTACTACCTTCAGTGAAGAAACAGTGTCAGCAAAGGAGTCTGGGAATACCCCAGCTACAGGGCTCGCCATGGATCTGTGGAGTTCTTTGATTCAGTATCACAGCCCACCTTTTCCTTTGCCTGACTCACCATCTTTCCCTCACCCAGTGCTACCCTTAGGAAACTTAGGAAACCTCCTTCTAGTTTGTACAACTACTAGCCTCCTTTCTGAGATGTTCCTAAGGAGCCCAACCTACAACATGGAACCATATGGAACATGTAGGGGATGTAACTGAGACATGCATAGGGTCAAATCTTGTACCTAGCACTTCATGGCTGTGTGATCGGGGACACTTTCTTTAATCCCCCTACATTCTACTGCTCTTCTGGAAAGAGAGACTTAATGAGGATTAAATTAATTTATACACAGTCTATAAATACCTGGACCATGAAAGCCATTTAGCAAGTGTTTGCTCTTCTTTTAATAGTATTTTTATTTTAATATTACTTGATTAATTTAACAACCACCATAACCCAGGCAGTCTAATAGAGTCTATCACTATAGTAATAAAAACTCAAATAGGTGGGCCGGATGTGGTGGCTCACGCCTGTAATCCCAACACTTGGGAGGCAGAGACAGGAGGATTGCTGAGTTCACGGCGGCTTGCCTGGGCACCATAGTGAGCTTAGGGCCAGCCTGAACTACAACGCAAGACCCTGTCTCCAAAGCCAAAAAAAAAAAAAAACAAAAAAAAAAAAACTCAAATAGGTGTGATTCCTCCCCTCATAGAAGTTATAGAAGCATCAAGCAAGAAATGACAAGGTAGAGCTCAGGATTTAGCTCAAGTGGTACCACACCAACCTTGGACACACAAGGGCCTGAGTTTGATCCCTGCTACTGGAAAAAAAAAAAGAAGAAGAAGTGACAAAGCATAATTAGAACCCAAACGATGTGCTATGAAGTTTTAGTTATCTATAATAATGAGACTTTATCTGACCTGAAAAACTTTTTTTCCTTGAGAAATTATAATGCGGTTAATATGTCTTGAATTTTATGTGACAAATCCTACTAAAATATTTATATTTCTCCTTCATAAATATTTTACTATCATTTCTATTTTTATTTTCTTGAAAATACTGCCTCATTGGAAAAGCCAGTTCTTGTCATTCAAGTTTTAGAATATTGTCTTCTATGAAGTGTAGCAGTTACAAAATCAGAAGAAGTTTGGATTTACCTCACATTAAACAAGCAAGCTAACCATATAACCTAGCTAGGCCATGAAATTTCTTCACCTGTGGGAAGAGGTTAATAGTAACAACCTGTGTCAGATGGTGTTTCCCATGTTTTCAAATGCTTCCCATCCCAGCTGCTTTTCAGAAATGACCACTCCATTCCCCCGTCCACAGATGGAGCCTAATTCTCCTCCTTTTGTATCTGGGCAGGACTCAGTAACTTACTTGACCATTGGAATATGGAAAAGTAGTATAGAACTCCAAGGTAAGGTAAGCAACTGTGTCTGGGTCTTGTCGGATGTTCCTTCTTGGGAACCAACCCTGGGAAACACCACCTGTAAGTAGTGGATCAACCACCATCAGGTGTCAGCCCCAATAAGTGAGCCTTCTTTCACCTCCACCCACGTAGGGCCTTCAAATAAATGTAACCCAATGAAACCGCCAAAAGAATGGCCAAGCTGAGCCTAATTAACCCATAAGTCAAGACAAATAATAACAAACTACTGTAGTGTGTTAGGAGGCTTTTTGTTTTATTTTGTTTTTTGTGTGTGTGTGACGGGGTCTCACTTTGTAGTTCAGGTTAGCCCTGAGATCATTATGTGGCCCAGGCAAGCCTGGAACTCAGCAATCCTCCTGCCTCTGCCTCTTGAGTTCTGGGATTACTGGCATGAGCCGTCAAGCCCGGCACTGCGGTATGTGGTATTGATTGCTGGTGGCTATGAGTCACCACATCCGGTATTGTTATATGTGGTTACTGGGGATCGAACCAGGGACCTTGTGCTTGCTAGACAGGCACCAGAACCACTGAGCTACATCTCGGACCCTTGTTTTGTTTTGTTTTGTTTTGCTTTGTTTTGTTTTGTTTTGTTTTGAGACAAGTCTTGTTCTGTAATTCAGGCTGGCCTTGAACTCTCAGCAATCTTCCTGCCTCAGTTTTGCAAGTGCTGTGATTACAGGCATGCTACCTACCAACAGACTGCTTCTTTAAACCATTAAATTATAGGGGGGTTCATTATGCAGCAGCAGAAACCAAAACATAACTTCCCTGGGTTTTTTGTTTTGGTTTGGTTTTTGGAGACAGGGTCTCACTTTGTAGTTCAGGCTGGCCCTGAGCTCACTATGGTGCCCAGGCAAGCCGCCGCGAACTCAGCAATCCTCCTGTCTCTGCCTCCCGAGTGCTGGGATTACAGGCATGAGCCACCACGTCCGGCATTTTCCCTGGGTTTTTGTGAAGTTAGAGATAAGGCAGTTAAATTGATAAAGTGCATTAAAAAAAGCTATTTATGGGGAGATAAAATACAGGTACAAAACCTCTCAGGAGTGATCAGGAATATCTTATTCAGTAGTTAGTGGGTATCTGTCCCATGCCAGTTCTCTATATAACTGTAGAATCTCTGATTAAAAGGGAATTTTAGAGCTCTTTTAGTTTGACTTTGTATCCAGTGATAACATTCCTTCCTGAATGTTTCTTTAATCCAGTAGCTATTGGTTAACTACCATCTTGGCCAAGAAATATGGTAGATATCTATGTTAGGAAGTGGGATACAAGGACGACTAAGACTCAGGCCAGAGGCAACACAGAGACAGTTTCTGCAGTTTTACATGTGCAGCAAGAAAGGAAGGCAAGTAGGATTGAGTGAGTCATTTAACTTCTGCTCAGTTCTGGTCCTTTCACTTACCTGTGCTCTGAAGTCTACTGATATATTTCTAGTGTCTCAACTTGTATTTTGAGAAGCGCTCCAACTCTCCTTGTCTTCCTTCCCCATACCCTCAAGGCAGCTATTTATGCATCTACTTACCTGTCTCTGCTCAAACTGACCCTTGTCAAGAAAGGAGTAGAGTCTGGCATCAGAATACCCATAAGCCTCTGGGGCCATTCAGGTAAGTGCCTGGATCTTAATGCATCAGTGAGACCCCAGCCCCTAAAGCAACCAAATGAAACAACAAAAGAAGACACCATCCAAAAAATATATATCCCATTATATATGAGTTCAGAAAAATTCCAGCGGTTACTTTAATTGAAGTTCATTTCCAACATTCACATCAGGAAATATGCTCAAATTTCCCAGCTGACACTAAGTTTTTAATAGGCTGGTTTTAAAGGGCAGGTAAAGCCAGTTTAAAAAAAAAAAAACAAACCTGAAGGGTTCGCTTCAAGTTCATCCACCAAGTAGGTAACAGCTGCTACAGTTTAAGAGTTCTCATTGCTTCCCAAGCAGAGTCATGTTTTATGGCTACTTAAAATTACCTTTAAAAGTATTTCACAGACCATGAGTTTCACACAAACATAGAGCGGTAGGATTTTAATTTTAAATGACCACTGTAAGTTCTGTGTCACATCTGAGAAAGCGTTCATTTCCCTCCTTTGGAGAACAGAGGGTGCAAGCCCCAAGCAGAGCAAAAGATACTTACTGGGGCCCTTTTTCCTCAGCCTAGCTGAAGCACTCAGGTATGGACCTCCATCAGTGACCCTAGAGGCTGGACTGATTCACGTGCACAGACAGAAGTTCTACAGTGCTCCTTTCATAACAAACCAAATCCCTTCTTATTGTCTTCTTTATCTAAAAACTTGTTTTGCTTTTGTTGTTTTTCTGCATGATTGTTATTGCAGTTTATATAAAACATCTTATAGTACAGGGCTCTTCCATGTATCATTTTTGTTTACATTGCATCGATGAAGGGGAAGTAGAAAATTTATTTACCCACCTCTTGAAACTGTTTAGTCCTCTATACAAAATCACCAAAACTCTGAGAAGAATATGATAAATTAGAAGAAAAAAAATTTGTTGAACTAGGGACTGGAGAATCAGTGGGGTTTGGGGGAGATTTTGTTTTGTTTTTTTTTAATTGAATTCTTTATTGGTATAATTTATATACATCTCAAAATCACATATAACATTGGGAAATTTGTACCAGTATATGCCACAAGTTAATTCTCATTTTTACCCATATCCCTACCCACTCCCCCCTCCTCCCCCCTTATACATGCTCTTTTATTTTCTTTCTGTATCATATTTATTCCTTCCCCTCAT
>PVIC010012648.1:16215-39493 GCA_004025085.1 Thryonomys swinderianus | reverse complement strand
AAAAAAAAAAAAGAATAGATGCTCCATAAGGTCTTGTTGTGATCTAGCCCCTGGCTGTCTCCCCAACCTTGTTTTCTCTCTAGTTTGCTTATGTTGCTTTTGCCACTGCTGACTTTTTCTTTCCTTAAATGCCCAGTATTTTTCCTTACAGCATATTATCCATCCCCTCTGTCAAAAATGATTATTCTTTTACTACTTACTTGTTTCAAATTTAGCTCAAATGCCACTTTCTCAAAAAAAGTACAAATCTACATAGACCGAGTCCCTCATCTGTTTTTTGTAAATCCCCCCCACCTCATATTTCTCCTTCTTAGTACTTAGCACTGTTAGACAGTGTATCTATTTGACTGATTACTGTAGTGTATCTCCTATACTCAGACTTAGGCCTCAAAAGGGAAGGAGTCATGTTTTTTTCATTATGCTATATTATGATGTCCAGCAGATAGAAAATATTTTGGAAATGGTCAATTGATTCTATCATTTAACAATCAATGACGAAAAAATTCACAATTAGAGCAAGTCACAATTCTAGGGTCAAAAATCTCTTACCTATCAAGCTCAGCTTAGGAACCAGGTACATGTCCTTTTCATTAATGACAAGGTTAGGGGCAGGCAGTGGAGGCCCAGTGTCTGAATGCTCAGGGGCATGTACCATGGGGCAACGCTGCACAAAACGTGTATCTGCCAGCTGCATAAAAGTGTTTGATACTTCAGCATAATCCATGGTCTTGCCATCTGTATAACAGGAGGAAACAGCAGGTGAGATGGCCCAGGAGAGCAGAGTCCAGTCCTATAGCCAGCCGATCTATTCTTGTGCTAATAGCTGTAGATATAGTACTGACCCTCCATGGTCTCTGTGAGTCGATCTGCCACTTTCTTCACAACAGCTGACATTGTCATTTTGCCATTCAACAGCAACTCCTCAACAATCAGCTCTCCAGTGTCACCATAAAGTGCTTTGGTAGTGTAGATGTATCGGGGATACCTAAGCATTCGCAATACCCGGCTGCACTGGGCTTCATACTCAACCACACCACGTTTATGCACTTGATAGATCACGAGGTTATGCTGGATGAGGACACAAAGGGCTTTTTTCACCTAGATAGGACCCAAAAGCAGGAAAGACCTGAAGATATAATTTATTATTGTTGGCAGTTTTTGGTCTAATAGCTTATTAAGCATCAGGTGATAGCCAGGTAAGAATTTCTGTTTTTTTCTCTGTTGGAGTAACTAATAATCAAACGTCAATGGAAGAAATCAGGAAGATTCCTTATACAATGTTTTTATTTCCTCTGATCTTTATTTTCACATCACAATTAACTTTCCTTCTGTCATTCTCATTACTTAAAGGTGGTACTGAGATTAGTTGATTTATTGTAAATAAATGAGGTACTGCATAACAAGAGCAAAAACTTATTTACAATGCTACGATGGGGGCTGGAGATTTAGCTCAGTGGTTCTGGCGCCTGCCTAGCAAGTGCAAAGGTCCCTGGTTTGATCCCAGTAACCACATACAATAATGCCAGGTGTGGTGACTCACGCCCACCAGCAATCAGTACCACACAGCACAAGGCTAGACGTGGCGGCTCATGCCTGTAATCTCAGCACTTGGGAGGCAGAGGCAGGAGGATTGCTGAGTTCGAGGCTTGCCTGGGCTACACAGTGAGCTCAGTGCCAGCCTGAACTACAAAGTGAGACCCTGTCTCAAAAAAAAAAAAAAAAAAGCTATGATGGGCAGGGAGTGGTAGCATATGCCTGTAATCCCAACACTCTGGAGGGTGAGGCAGGATTGCCATGAATTCAAGGCCAGCCTGAACTATATAGCAAGACTGTCTCAAAAAAGGAAGGGGGGCCGGAGATTTAGCTCAGTGGTTCCGGTGTCTGCCTCGCAAGCACAAGGTCCTGAGTTTGACCCTGTTAACCACATACAATGCTGGGTGTGGTGACTCACGCCCACCAGCAATTAATACCACATGTCACAGTGCCAGATGTGGTGACTCACACCTGTAATCCCAACACTTGGGAGGCAGAGACAGGAGGATTGCAGAGTTTGAGGTTTGCCTAGGCTACAAAGCAAGACCCTGTCTCAAAAAAAATAAATAAATAAAAGAAGGAAGGAAGGGTGAAAGTAGAAAGAAAGAAGAAAAGAAAGAAAGAAACTATGATAAACTAGGGACACTTGAGAAACAAAACCTCAGGGCCTAACTACTGTCTTTTATCACCCCCACTAACACTGTTCTGAGGGCAGGCTTTCTTTACTTCTATCTAGTAACAATGTTCAAAGGTAGGTGAGGAAAATTAATGAATTAAATTAAAGAGAACAAAGTGATGTTATCTAAACATACCTGATCCAGAGATGTTCCTGTGTCATGGACAATGACTCTCAGTGGCTGGCTGCCGGTTCTGATTAGGTGTACTCCAATTTTTTCTACTATCTCTCCAAAATGCTCTTGGAGCAATAAAGAACACAGTTTAATTTCAGCTTGAGTCATTATACTACGAAGTCTCAGAACTAGGAAAAAAACAGAGTGTAAATTCATATATTCTTTCTTCAAGGCAATTTGTCAAGATACATGAAAAACAATAAAATTTGGCATATATTTGACTTAATTTCATTTTAGCTACTTTATTCCAAAATAATAAAAAGTCTCTCGTTCTATTTATTTTTTATTTTTCTGAGACGGTTTCACTATATAACTGAGGTTGCCCTTGAGCTCACTATCTAGTCCAGGCTGGCCTCAAACTTGGGTCAATTCTCCTGTCTCCGCCTCCTGAGTGCTGGTACTATAGATATGCCACTACACCCTGGATGAATTCTCTTTATAAACAGTATTGGCATACAATTATGATATACCTATACAATGGGATCTACTAAAGAAACGTTTAAAATGATTTAGTACCATACATAATAGCATAAAAATTATTCATGCTGTAAGTCAGGCATGGTGGCACATGCCTATAATCTCAGCCCTTGGGAGAGACGAAGGCAGGAGGATTATTGCCAGTTGAAGGTGGCCTGGGCCGAACTGTGAGTTCAAGGCCAACCCGAGCTACATAACGATACCCTGTATCCAAAATAAAGCAATAAATAGCAAAGGAAAACGGAGACTAAAATTCGGTAAAAAAAAAAAAAGAAAGAAATAATAGAAGGCTACACATCAAATGTATTTTTATGGAAGTACATGTGATCCTGCTTTTTTTTTTAAACTTAAGTGTAGGTGAGTCTGTAATGTTACAGATCTTTGATTCTACGAAAAATTAAGGTCACTTTTACTTTTCACTTGTTCAGAGGAAATGAACAGGCAGTTTTGTTTCCGACCCATAAAAAATGACAATTTAGAAAAAGAAATAAGAAGGTAAGAGTTTCTCAACAGGGTCTTCTAACACGAGACGAGTTCCATTCTTAATTCTTTTTTTTTTTTTGCTTTTTGAGACAGGGTCTCGCGTTGTAGTTCAGGATGGCCCTGAGCTCACCATGGTGCCCAGGCAAGCCGCCGCGAACTCAGCAATCCTCCTGTCTCTGCCTCCCAAGTGCTGGGATTACAGGCGTGAGCCACCACGTCTGGCATTGTGGTATGCGGTGTTGATTGTTGGTGGGCGTGTCTCCACGCCCAGCACTATATGTGGTTACCGGGGATCGAACTCAGGTCCTTGCGCTTGCGAGGCAGGCGCCGGAACCACTGAGCTAACCCTCCGGTCCCCATTCTTAATTCTTAAGTTTACTCCTTGATAAAGTAGACACACAAACTGAGGTAGACGACAGTTTACTCCCCTATCACAAGCTGCTGCCAATTCCTTATTGCCAATCTTTGCCCCTAGACTAGGTATCATCAGTGAGACTACTTTTAGCAGCCAAATATCTTTGGAGAAGCATCTTTCGCCCGTGCTCGGAAAAGATTTCCAATGTGCTCTTTAGTCCCTTCAAGCAGTTTCCCGTCGCGGACTTGGTCTTTCGGCCCAAAGTCAGAGCCTCTCGTTCAGACGGCATTTCCCACTAACCTCGGGGTCAGACAGGGTCCAAGGCTCCCCAACCTCTGGCTGCCGTCTTCAGCAGGACCAAACCCGATACCTCCTGCTAACCGCTCGCAACCCTGCAGAGCTCACGGCTGTCGCCCGGAAGTAGACAGCCGGCCAGGCGGACGCGGGAGGAGCGAAAACGCGTGCCGCTCTACCCCAGAGTTTCGGTGGCTTCCGGGGCGCTCTGTCCGTCTTCTCGCTGGAAGGCTGGAGGACCGGCGAAAGGCTATTTGAGTTGCCGGCGGGCGGCGGAGGCGGGCTGACGCTCCCCTCTCTGGTGCCCTTTGCTGCCGGGAGGCGGGCCGCGGGGTTGCGGGCCGGGCTTGCTCACGTGACAGACGCGGGCGCTGGAGCTGCCGGCCGCGCTGAGGGGCGGAGGCGGAGGCGGAGGCGCAGGCGGCCACCGCAGCCCCGGAGGTAGGGGCCTGGAGGCAGGGGCCGGCTGCCCTCTCGGACGACCGCGGCGGAGGAGGAAAATGGCGGAGGCTTCGGCGGCTGGGGCGGACGCGAAGGAGGAAGCTGTGGCCGCCCACCGGTTTTTCTGCCACATTTGCAAGGCCGACGTCAACCCCAAACTACCGGTAAGACCCCTTGTCCTCTGTGCTCGGGACTGGCCCCCATTCCTGACCCCCAGGTTTCAGAACCGGATCTTCTCCTTATTCCCGACCTTGGTCTCCCCAGTTCCTGCTGCCGGTCGCCTGCGTTCACTGGCCCCGAGTCCTGGCGTCCGGGCCTTGGCTCTGTGCCTCTTGCCCAACCCTGTTTCCTCTTTGGTTGCTCCGCCCTGCCCCTCATCTCTCCCTGTCTTTTTACCTGGCTTCCTTCATCTTTCTGTGTTCCTCAGCGAGTTCTCCTGACAACTCTCCCCTCTATTTTCCGGTGCGCTTCTTCACCTTGTCTCCTTTCCACAGTGCCTCCCATCACATATACACTGTCCTCTGCTGTTTCTCATCTTGTTTCCTTTCCCACTTTTCACGAACATTTTTTTATTTTATACCGTGACTGCAGTCAGTGAGGGAAGACAGCGGATTGCTGAAGATTGTCCCTATTCGTTTCTCCGGGGAAGAAAGCACAGACGGGGCTTGGAAAGTAAATGGGTAGAGGATTTTGGTCTTTAGTGGTTTCCAGGCTTCTTGTGAAAGTGAAAATAGCGGTGTGTTGATGACTTGCAGACTGCCTGTGCTTCCGTGTATTATTGAAGGAAATTAATTTAAAAGGGAGAACAGGTTGTTTTAACTTATTTTAGGTGCCATGCTGCCGGTGTTTTTAGTGCCACCTCTTATACCTATTCCTACCCCACTCTGTTCGGTTAGGCAAAAGATCCAGGACAAAATGTAAGGAGCTGCTTCCTTCGATAGAATATTGGTTTTCACCTGTTTCCGCCAGACCGTCAGCCAGTAGAGAAGTGGTGGTCTGGTCTGTGAAGAAAACGCCTCTGCAGTATGCTGGCATAGACAGTGCCAGCCTCCAAACTCAGAAGCTGTTTTGGGCTTTAGAAGTATCCAAGTATAGTCTTAAGACAGAGTGGCTGTGTAACAATTTACCTTTATATTTATAGTGTCTCCAAGTAAGATCGGGGAGAAGACCTAATAAATGTGCCTGTGTCTTATTTCCTAGAAACACAAATGGAATACAGTGAACAAATCCCTAAATAATATTTTATAGCTTCTACACCTAAAGTGTGTGTGTGTGTGTGTCTGTGTGTGTTTTCAGGCTTTTGCAGGGGGTGGGTACTGGGGATTGAACCCAGGGTTTTTGCACTGAACTACAGTCTTTTAATTACTAATTTTCAGACAGGGTCTTGCTATATGTCTTAAGTTCTCTGGCAGGGTCGAACTTGTAAGTTTGACCCTCATAACTCAGCTTTCCACAGTGGAGTAGTGGGATAACAGATGTGTGCTGCTGTACCCAGCTAAGATGTTTTCTTTCCTTTTTACTTGCCTCACTCTAAATTAGTCTAATGCTGCCTGATTTTGCTTGTTGACTGTGCTATGTTCATGTACTTTCTGCTATATTTCAATATTAGGAAGACTTTGTTTTTTTTTCCAGCAGATATTAGAACCTCCAGAACTCCCTCAACAGAGATAGGGAATCTGGAGTTCAGCCTGTGTGACCAGTGACATGTTGAGTATGATGCCAGTGTGACCTTAGCTCTTTGGATCTTTGCTATTCATTAATTCGCTTTTCAGATTGAGAAGATTTAGAGTACATTTCCACAGTTTTACTGTATCTTATCACTTCAAATCCTCGTTTAAAATAGATATTTGAAAGGCTTTTGGGATTTTTTTTCCCAAGCCTTTGTTAGATGCCTGGAGTTCTTAATTTTTAGTTTGATTTATTCTGTCCTGCCTGAATTGTAAATTGAAGCTTATCACAATTGAAAGTAATCATAAAACTACCAGTGTACGTACAGGGTTCTTTGCAGGATATTGTGGGGGTGACATGGGGAATATGTGGTTCTTATAAGAACCCTACTTAGGCCAGGTGTGGTGGCACATGCATGTGATCTCAGCACTCATGAGGTATGATCAATAAATACAGTGAAAACTTAAATAAAAAAGTATTGCAGTATAAGACACATTGTTATTATTCCTTCTTCAAATAACTTTCACTCCGAACACATAGCCCATTGTTCTTGCCACTTTCTGTGGCAGTTCTGGAAGTTTGCTTTCTTGAGTGTTCTTAGTTGTGCAGTTACAGCTTCCACCATGTTTTGAATTAATTCAGAACTTTTATTTTTTATGGCCATTTTGAATTTTGGGAAAAAGCCAGAAGTCACAGTGTATCAGGTCCAGTGACTAGGATGGATGAGGACACACCGTGGTTTTTTTTTTTTTTGAGACAGGGTCTGGTTTTGTAGTTCAGGCTGGCCCTGAGCTCACTATGTAGCCCAGGCAACCCTTGAACTCAGCATTCTTCCTGCTTCTGCCTCCTGAGTGCTGGGATGACTGGTGTGAGGCACCATGCTAGGCACTGTGGTGTGTGATACTGATTGTTGGGATTAAGGGCATGCATGAGTCACCACACTTGGTGTTGTGGTTTGTGGTACTGGGATCGAACTCAGGACTTTGCGCTTGTAAGACAGGTGCCGGAACCACTGAGCTAAATCCCGGGCCAACGCACCATGTTTTTATAAGCTTGTCTTTCTGTCAGATGGTACTTGGTATTAACACTCACTGTAATTTTGATCATATCATAAGTGCACAAAAGAGAACTGCTTCAGGAAGTGGCAAGAATAATGGGAAAAATGTTCAGAGTGAGGGGTAAATAGTATTTTGAGAAAGGCTTATGGGAATGTGTGTTTTTTTTTTTTGTTTTTTTTTTTTTTTTGCTTTTTTTGGAGACAGGGTCTCGCTTTGTAGTTCAGGCTGGCCCCGAGCTCACTATGGTGCCCAGGCAAGCCGCCGCGAACTCAGCAATCCTCCTGTCTCTGCCTCCCGAGTGCTGGGATTACAGGCGTGAGCCACCACGCCTAGCATTATATGTGGTAACCGGGGATCGAACTCAGGTCCTTACGCTTGCGAGGCAGGCGCCGGAACCACTGAGCTAATCCTCCGGCCCGGGAATGTGTGTTTTAATGTAGAACTTTAAAAAATGTAAATGCTTTATTTATTTTAGTTTTTTGAGACAGGGTCTCGCTTTGTAGTTGAGGCTGGCCCTGAACTTACGGCTCGGCATCGTGGTACGTGGTACTGGGGATCACACTCAGGCCCTTGCACTTGCCAAGCAGACACTGGAACTGCTGAGTTAAATTCCCAGCCCAACACACTGTATTTTAATTAGCCCTCATATACACATTATCCTACTTACCTCTCTTCTTTGTTTGGTGAGAACACTTAAAATCTGTTCTAACAATTTTCAGATTATTATTAATTATATTCACAATGATATGCAGTAGTGAATCATTGTAATTATGCTCTTGGAAAGAGGCACAGTGGTGTTAGAGTTACATTTTATGCATGTATGTATGTGTGTGTCTGTGTGTGTGGTATGCGCTGGAGATTGAGCCAAGGGCCTTCACACTGAGACATCCTAAGTTCTTTTTATTTTTTATTTTGAGACAAGGTCTTGCTAAGTTGTCCAAACTTCCTGTCCTGCCTCAGCCTCCCAGAGTGCTGGCATTATAGGCATATGCCACTACGTCTGGTTTACAGTTTTAATGTATATATGACCCAGTGTGTTTCATTTTGTTTAATGGCCATTTCCCATGCCATTATCTAGAAAATGTCATAAGAATGAACAGGTTGGAAGTACCTTGTCTAGTACAAACCTATCTCTGCTCCTGAAAAACCAACAAAAACAGGTAAAACAATCTGTATATGATCTGTGTATCTATACATAGGACAACACAGAAAAGTTTTTTAGAGTTAATTTTTGATGTAACCTTGAAATTTTCTCACTATAAGTACCCAAAATACAGTAGAATGAGTATTTCTCAAATTAGATGAGTATTATAGGAAACTTTGCAGTCCTTCTGGGAATAGCCAGACCTAGTTTATCATAGGTAAAGATTTTCATTGTCTAGATGAAATAATCATCTGTAGAGGGTACTGACTCTTCTGGTGATAGTAGGTGTTAAGAAGCCTTCATTAGTACCCCCCTGTCCAATACAGGGATCTGACTCAGGACCTTGCGTTTTTGGGGCAGGTATAGCACCACTGAACTGAGTCCTCAGCTCTCCTTCATCAGTTTTTAATGAACTCTTAATAGGTATTTACCTACTTGATAGGAAGGACTACTCCTGAGCCATTTCATCTGGTGCTGATTTATTCACCATATAGCAGAGCTATAAGGGGAGCAGTGGTACTAAGTTGCAAGGTTTTTAAAAAACTCTTTTATTTCTTCTTTTACCAGATCTAGAATATAACACTTCTTGATACATTTGGAAATACATATAGGCAACCGTAATAGATTGCCAAGTGTTCAGTCTTGAAGCTACCTTTAATTATTCTTGTTAGTCTTATTACTCTGACAGATTCATGAGTCTGGCTAACTTTAATGTTCATGTTAAGAGAAATAGTTTGGGCTGGGTGTAGTGGTGTGCACTGTAATCCTAGCACTTGGGAGGCAGAGGCAAGAGGTTCGCTACAAGGTTTAGTCCAGCCTACGCTATGTAGTGAGTTCGAGGCATGCCTGAGCTATATAGAGACCCCCCCCAAAGTTTTGGTTATAATATTGGAGAGAGATCAAGGCCAACCTGAACTATAGAGACAATGTCTCAAAAAGAAAGAAAAATAAAGAAAAAATAGTTTTGGTTATAATTTTGGAGAGAGATTAGTGTCTGTCTAATGCTATATAAATTAAGCTGCATGTAGGATTATGTTTATTTAATTTGGTGAAATAACACTTCTTACTATTTTTACTGATCTGTCTTAGCTTTGTGTGTCTTTCGTTTAATCCTTTCAGTTAAGAGGACAAAAGATGCGTTTAGAAAGAAGATAGTAAGGAATAAGGACAAATCGCGAGGGGAGTTTAAAAATGAAAATGTATTCAGCAACACTGATACCCATTAGGCTTCAAAGAAGACTCTCCATTTCAACTGCACATTGCTTTTGGAATTTTTCTTGTATTAAAAGTTTTTTCTATTCATAGGAAAGCTGACTTTAGTAAAATTTAGTGAATGCCAACCTTTTTTTCTTTTTTGGTGTGTGTGTACTGGGGATCAAACACAGGACCTTGTACATGGAAGCATTCTACCACTGAGCTACATCCTAGCTTTAAACTTGGAATTTTTTTTAAAAAGATGAGGTCTTGCTATGTGGTTCAGCCACAGACTCATGGCAATCCTACTGCCTCAGCTTCCCAAGTGCTGGGATTACAGGTGTGTGCCACTAACTACACCCAGCTGGATTTTTTTTTTTTTTTTTGAGACAGGGTCTCACTTTGTAGTTCAGGCTGGCCCTGAGCTCACTTATGTAGTACAGGCAAGCCTCCAACTCAGCAACCCTCCTGTCTCTGCCTCCCGAGTGCTGGGATTTCAGGCGTGAGCCACCACACCTGGCACTGTGGTATGTGGTATTGATTGTTAGTGGGTGTGAGTCTCCATGCCCAGCATCGTATGTGGTTACCAGGGATTGAACTCAGGACCTTGGCGCTTGCGAGGCAGGTGCTGGAACCACTGAGCTAACCCTCCGGCCCCCAGCTGGATTTTAAAATAAAAAAATTTAATTACATGGTCTGAAGCCCCTAGATTTCACATTAAGATTAGGTAAAAATGCCATTGTGGGGCAGGGGATTTAGCTTAGTGGTTCTGAGTCTGCCTCGCAAGTGCAGGGTCCTGCAAGTGCAAGGTCCCGAGTTCCATCCCTGGTACTACATACCACAATGCCAGGCATGGTGGCTCATGCCTGTAATCCCAGCACTGGGAGGCAGAGGCAGGAGGATTGTTGAGTTTGAGGCTAGCCTGGGCTACATAGTGAGCTCAGGGCCAGCCAGAGCTACAAAGTGAGACTCTGTCTCAAAAAAAAAAAAATGCCATTGTATATAAATATATTTTTGGTCATAAGATGATAGAAGAACTAAAGGGAACTTTGCAGAAGTTTCTACCTTATCTGATGTCCTTTTGAGAGATGTGTGAAGTCAGTAATAGTGGAGTTTACTACATTAAAGGATGACTGAGGAATACACCATAGAAGGCTGGGTCAGGGAATGTAACAGGGTCATTTTTCCTCAACATATCTCCTTCTTCTATGCCACTTCCTTCCTTGCCTTCATTAAATCAATGTCAGAGATTATTATTTTTTGAGATTGAAACTGGTGGCCTCTTTACACAGATGAGCTAAATCATATGCATAAATAACCTGCTTTTGGTATTGACAAGACTAGGGTGGTTTGTAGGTGTTTTATAGAGATCAGGGAATTCCTTCCATTCAGATGAGAGACCTTTCTTAATTGAGAGAAGTACATATAGTGCTCATTTTTAAGGCTTTGCCAAAAGGGATTAGTAGAGTTCACTCCTTCTATATCCCTATTTTAGCATCTTCTTTGTCTAATAAGATGTCATGCTTATGAATAAGTAATGCTATTTGGTTTTTGGCCCTTTTCCAGGTTCTACACAGGTATTAATCATCATGTTGTACTTGATAGTAGTTCTAAACAGGAACCCATTCTAGCTGCTGCATGGAGAAGAGTAGCTACCCTGGGAATGGTGATACACACCTGTAATCCTAGTTCTTTGGGATCCCCACATGGGACAATTATTGAGACCCTGCTTGAAAATAAATTAACCAGGACTGGTGGAACATGCCTGTAATCCCAGGAAATTGAGGCAGGAAGATCATCATGATCCCAAGGACATCCCAGGCTGCACAGTGAGGCCAGCCTGCAATACACTACAAAACAAGACCCGGTCTCAAAAAAAAAAAAAAAAAAAAAAATTGGAGATGTTTCTCAGTGTGAAGGTGCCCTCCCAAATTTAGATATCTGTAAGATCCCTCCCCCACCCGGTAAAGTTTATTTAAAAAAGTAAAAGTAGAGTGAGGGATGTAGCTCAGTGATGCAGTGCTTGCCTGGCAAGTACAAGGCCCAGAGTTAAATCTCTGCACACACACAAAAAAAGTAGAAATGAAGAGTGAGGGGAAAACTGGCTCTTCAGAGTGAACTTGGGCTGAGTAAAAAGAAAGCAAGATAAAAGTACACCCTGGGGAAGGTGGGACGGGATATCTGGGAAAAGCCACAATAGCCTCTAAAATTTCATAATGTTGTTGAAGCAGTTTAGTGATTTGAGTTGGGTATGAGAGATTTCAGTTATTAGATTACCTTAAACTCTGTTATTAGTGATTGTCTACAATGTCTGCTTGACTAGTATCTATCTATAGTATAGCAGTAGCTTATTTATTTGTTGGCATTACTGGGAATTGAACCCAGGGCCTTCACACTAAACTACATTTCTAGCCCTTTTTTACTTTTTTTTTTTTTGAGACAGGGTCTTGTTTTCTAGTTTGGGCTGACCCTGAACTCACTATGTAGCCCAGGCAAGCCTTGAACTCAGCAATCCTCCTGCCTCTGCCTCCCGAGTGCTGGGATTACAGCTGTGAGCCACCACACCCAGCATTGTGGTATGTGGTATTGGGGATTGAACTCAGGATCCTGTGCTTGCCAGGCAGGCGTCAGAACCACTGAGCTCAAGCCCTTTTTTACTTTGAGACGAGGTGTTACTAAGTCATTAAATTTCTCAGGCTGGGTTGCCTCAACCACTTAGAGTGCAGGAATTATAGGTGTGCATTAGCGTACCAGGATTTTACTATTTTTTAATTGAAGGAGTGATACAAATTGAATACTCAGTAGTTACATTTTAAAAGTAGTGACTTTAATGTTTTAGTATCTTTGTGGTATAAAATACAAGTGTTATATTTAAACATACAGTGTCAGTAAATATATTCCCTGCAAGAACTGGAAATACAGTATATGCATGTTTTTATGGGTAGAAGGCTAGTTTTAGTATTGACATTCTACTGATAAGTTTGTATACACACACACACACGGGGAAATTTGTGGGAGTTTTTCTGTATGAGGAAGAAAAAAACCCCTCAAACTTACTTCATATGGAATTCTTTATTATCAAGAGATGTTAACACTTTGTGTTTCTTTATGTTTAGTTGCACTTTTATGACCTTTTCTTTGATTCAAAAAGAGGATGCTAAGGTCTTTCAGGCAGCCAGTTTACAAAACTGAGAAAGAGGACGTAAGTTGCTTCAAATTAGAAGGAGTTTAAGAATTAGAAGGTGTAGATGCTGCCTTTTGTTTCATTTCTTAATAATTTAATTGTAGGTAATAAAGATAGTACAGAGCAATGCATTATTTAAACATTTTGACTGTTACAACTAGAAGTTAAGGGGAGGGAGGATTGTAACTAACATCTAACAAATAGAAGCAAAGGATACTGCTAATAAATGTGCAATGCACAGGACACCTTACAGTGAAGAATTATTGAGCTCAAAATGTCAAGAGTGCTGAAGTTGAGAAATGCTGGTATGAATAAAAGGATAGTCTTTTGTCTTCTTGTACTATGACGTGTAAGGTTTTATTTTGGTGTAACTTGATTTTTCTTTTTTCTGAGACAAGGTGTCACTGTGGTTAAGGCTGATCCTGAAGTCACTGTTTAGTCCAGTTTGTTCTTGAACTCAGCAGTCCTCCTACCTCAGCCTCCCAAGTGCTGGGATTACAGGTGTATGCCATCATGCTGGGTTTGGTGTAACTTTATTTCTAATTATAAGATCTTGATGAGAATCTTCTCTAAGATAATTGAGGCATATAATTTTAGCTAAAGCCTTTATGGGGTGGATTGTTTAGAACAGGGATCAAGGCTCAGTAGTTAGTTACTGCTGTTGTGTTATAGAAATATTTGTTGGGTCACTTCTTGTGTTTAGTGAGAGCAGAGGGATTGGATAGCCCCTCTTAAGTTACACAGGACAGGGCAGCTTTTAAAGGATCCAAACTTTTTGTAACTTGAAGCTAATTGAGTTAGTAACACTACATATAATTTAGTGAAACAGTTGGAAATTCCAGTTTGAAAACAAAAAGCAGACAAGCCTTTTTCTGTAGCACACTTAGTATTAACCAGATTTTGTGTTTCTCATGTTTTTTTAGAAGTTTCATGAGTGGGGCCAGAAGGTTAGCTCAGTGGTTCCGGTGCCTGCCTTGCAAGTGCAAGATCCTGAGTTCAATCCCCAGCAACCACATACAATGCTGGATGTGGAGACTCACACCCACCAATGCATACCACAGTGCCGGGCGTGGTGGCTCACGCCTGTAATCCCAGCACTCGGGAGGCAGAGACAAGAGGATTGCTGAGTTGGAGGCTTGCCTAGGCTACATAGTGAGCTCAGAGCCAGCCTGAACTACAAAGTGAGACCCTGTCTCAAAAAAAAAAAAAGTTTCATGAGTGTAAGAGGTTGTGTACTTAAACTATAGTTTCCCAAACTCTTGGCTGAAAGGTGAATTGAAGTCCTAAACCTTTTAAAATACTAATTCTCAGTATGACTGGAAGTTAGTCACTTAACCCTCTTAGTTTACTTAGTGTACCCCAATATAATAATAGGTGTACCTAGTACAGATGCTGGCTGAGTATTCTTAGGAATGAACCTGTGTACTCCTGATTGAAAGGCAGTGTGAGAATGATGAGCAGTTCTTATGTATAGAGACATACTCATCTTTATACAAACAGGGATTTTTAGATTGTTGTACGGTTTCAAATGCAGAAATTAGGTTAGTATTGAAAATATTTTTTTAAAGTTTTTTTCTTTTTTGTTAGTAGTACTTGGGTGCATGTGTATCAGATTGAAGTATTTCAACTCACCCTGATTATAACCAGGAATACTTTGCTCCTGTGATGATTGTTCGGTCTGTTTCCCAAATGAGACCTCTTAGTGTTGTCTTCCTTGAAAGCCTATTAATAAAGGTAGTCTCTTCTATGATTTTAGCAAGTGTTACAGAGAACTTCTTAGTGACAAGATTCTGTATACTTCTGTGCCATTACGATTTAAGTGGTTTTTAAACTTATAAAACCATCTTCAATAAAGGTTTCATCGGGCCAGAGATTTAGCTCAGTGGTTCCAGGCCTGCCTCGCAAGTGCAAGGCCCTGAGTTCTATGCCGGTAACCACATACAATGCTGGTGTAGTGACTCACGCCCACCAGCAATCAATACCACATACCACAGTGCTGGGTGTGGTGGCTCACGCCTGTAATCCGAGCACTTGGGAGGCAGAGGCAGGAGGATTGCTGAGTTCGAGGCTTGGCTGGACTACATAGTGAGCTCAGGGCCAGCCTGAACCACAAAGTGAGACCCTGTCTCAAAAACAAAACAAAACAAAAAACCAAAAAAAAAAAAAAAAAAAGGTTTCATCGTTTTCACTTTTCACCAGACTTAGCATTTACATGATCAGAACAAAAATTGCTGTAGTTTCTCTTTCCTGCTTTTTCCTGAGTTAACAGAACTGCATATTTCCTACCATGATGGTAATCTTCTAGCCTGGTGATTTTCAAGTGTCTCAGAGCCCAGTACCTTCTTTTATAATAATTATTTTTAAATACAGACTTTAATTACATGAAATAAACAAGTAAAACAGCTTTCCTAAACATAAATTTTAAAACTCCAAATGTAACCTAAAGGATAAATAAAAGTAATTGAAATGGTGATGATGGTGATAAGGGTGTGGTACTGGGGATTGAACCCAGGACCTGGTCCTAGGCAAATGCTTCTTTTTAAAAACTGAGTTTATTGGTACATTTTACTTATACATTATGATCATACTCAACATTAAAAATTTGTACCTGTACATGACATAACTTGATCCTTATTTATTTTTTATTTTTTATTTTTTAGACAGGGTCTCGCTTTGTAGTTCAGGCTGGCCCTGAGCTCACTGTGGAGCCCAGGCAAGCTGCCGTGAACTCAGCAATCCTCCTGTCTCTCCCTCCTGAGTGCTGGGATTGATCCTTATTTTTTTCTCTTTCCCCTGCCCACCTTACCACCCACAACCCCACCATGTGCAAAGGTTTTGTTTCCATTTTTGTTTTACTATCAAATTTTTTCCTTCCCTTCTTTATTTTCCCTTTGAACATTTCTTCCTATTTTGCAATATCTATCATACATTCTGGACCTCATTTACACCCTCAGTTTCTCATATTAGAGAAACAATATGGTATTTACATGTAGATGGTTTATCATTGAGTGTTCTCCAGCCCTTTTTAAGAACAAGGCCTAAGTTAAATTGCCCAAGTTGTCTTGAATTTGGAATCTTCAGGTCTCAATCTCCTAAGTAACTGGGAGTTCAAGTGTGTACTGCTGTGTCTGGCATTATTTTTTTTCTTTCTAACTTTTTTTGGTAGTACTGGGGGATAGTATGTTACTCTGTAAATACAGAGGGCCTAACAGGAAGATAGGATGTAGGAAATGTGGTTATCAGACATAAATCTGTTTGAGGTGATGGCAGTCCAAGTAGACTGTTACAGATTTGCAGCTTAAATGCCATGAGAAACAGAATGCTGAGTAATTCTTGGTAAAGGTACAAGTAAAACAAAGTGTACTTTTCTCTTGCTTTAAACAGTGGTTAACTTTTCTGGACTTTGCATATTAAAATCTTGCAGAAAAGGAATGTAGAATGGAAGTAGTTCCTAGGCTTTGGTAATTATAAAGTTTTGTTTTAATTCAAGAAACTATTCATATGGAAGATTAAGAATAGAGACTTTTTTCTGCTGGGCTTTATTGGATCTGCTTAAGTGTCAGTAACACTTTTTTTGTGCTGGTGATCAAACCCAGAGTCTCACCCATTTTAGGCAATTACTCCACCATTGAGCTATACCCCTAGCCTAAATTTTGTAAGAGTTTTTAAAAGGCTCCTCCATAGATGTCAAACATATCCTTAGTCAGTTGTATTGTGTTCATAAGAGTGACTTCTAGCTGACATGGTGGTGCAAACTTGTAATTCCAGTACTTGGGAGGCTGAGGCAGAAGGCAAGAGAATTGCAAATTTAAGACCAGTTTGGGTAATTTAGCAGATTGTCTCAAAATAAAAACTAAAAAGGGCTGGAGATGTAGTTCAATGGTAGAGCACCCTGGGTGTGGTCCCTCAGGAACCCCCTCCCCCATGATTTCTAGTCATACAAGAAAACATTTTTCCTTTTTCCATTTTATCATCCACCCTTCCTTTTCACTTATTATTCATTACTTTAACACAGTAACTTTTTGTATTGCAAGATTCACTCTTTGTCTTTTAGGCTTTTACAAGTTGTACTTGACAAAGATTTACTTGTCCTTTTACAAGTTATCTTGTGTGCTTTTACTTTTCATTTCCTTCTAATCATCCTTTTTCGTCAGTGTTCAAACAGTGCCTGGTACATAATAGGCATTTGTAATTACTACTTGTTTAATGAAAGAATTGTAATTGTAGGGCTGGGGATTTAGCCCAGTGGTTTCGGTGTCTGCCTGACAAGCACAAGGTCCTGAGTTCGATCCCCAGTAACCACATAGCACAATGCTGGGTGTGGTGACTCAAACCTGTAATTTTAGCACTTGGGAGACAGAGGTAGGAGGATTGTTGTGAGTTTGAGGCTCAATTGTAATTGTAGGCTTTTTTGTAATTGTAGGCTTTTTCTTGTCAATTTCTGCCTTTGGTTTGATTTTGCTTTATACATACATACATACATACACACAGACACACACATTTATATATATATATATTTTTTTAAATTTTATTTTGAGACAGGGTCTCTCTTTGTAGTTCAGGCTGGCCCTGAGCTCACTTTGTAGCCTCAGATATATAATTCTTTTTTTTTTTTTTTGCTTTTTGAGACAGGGTCTCGCTTTGTAGTTCAGGCTGGCCCTGAGCTCACTCTGGTGCCCAGGCAGGCCGCCGCGAACTCAGCAATCCTCCTGTCTCTGCCTCCCGAGTGCTGGGATGACAGGTGTGAGCCACCATGTCCCGCATTGTAGTATGCGGCGTTGATTGTTGGTGGGCGTGTCTCCACGTCCAGCATTATAGGGATCGAACTCAGGACCTTGCGCTTGCGAGGCAGGCGCCGGAACCACTGAGCTAACCCTCCGGCCCTGGATATCATTGAATTTTGTAAAGAGAATTGTCTCAGTTACTTTTCTCTTATTGCTGAGATAAAATACCCAACACCCAAAGTTAAAGGAGGAAAGGTTTATTTGGCTTATAGTTTGTAGAGATTTTAGTCTATAATTGGCTGACTCCCAAGTCAGGGTGGCATTGAAAAGGAGGAATAGTTCATGTTGGGCAAAAGGTAGCAAAGCAACAAGGGATGACCACAGTTCTTTCTATTCTTTATGTTTTATCCAGGCTACTTAAGGTGGGTAGCACTCACAACCATAATCTTAGTGCTTTTGATCCTAGCATTACCCATGGATGAGTTTCAGCATCATAACTCTCAATCTAGCTAGCTACTTCTGAAAAGCCTCACCTATGACTGCGTAAGGCTTTGAGGGAACATCTAGAGACATCCATCTCAAGAATTCTGTATTTTCTCATGTAGAAGATCATATGATAGCCACTGATTTAATCTTGCTCAGTTAAACTTTTACCTCAGAAACAATATGCTTAATGAATTAACAAACTGTTAGCACATATATTGTCTTGTATGATAATGAGCAGTCTTGAAAGTGTGGGGACCAAGGTCCAGGATATAATGCAAAGCAATGTCAGGGTTTTCCTTTGTTACATCACATAGGCTAATACTTTTTTTAGTGGTTCTGGGGAAAAATAAGAAGATTAAGTTTTTGCTTCCAAGCTATTATTATCTAAGCTAAAGATTTGTAGTTTTATATCATTCGCCATTTTATATCTGTACTTTATTTTTATACTTCTAGTGTGAGTGAGGAGAAACTATAAATCTTTTCACGGAATATATATTATCTGTAGTTAATTTTCTTTTTTGAGATAGTATCTTGTTTTGTAGTTCAGGCTGGCCCTGAGCTGTGTAGCCTAGGCAAGCCTTGTACTCAGCAATCCTTCTGCCTCTGCCTCTTCAGTGCTGGGATTACAGGCGTGAGCCACCACGCCCGGCACTGTGGTATATGATACTGGTTGCTGGTGGGTTTGGGTCACCATGCCTAGCACTGTGGTATGTGGTTACCCGGGATGGAATTTGGAACCTTATACCTACAAGGCAGATGCCAGAACCACTGAGCTAAATCCTTGGCCCTGTAGTTAACCTTTTTCCTGATCAATTCTTGTAGTTTAGTTTGTTTTTTTCTTAGAAAATTTGGCTTCATCCACCCAATCACACTTGTATCAAGTAACTCTTTGTCCAGTGACCTGATTTTCTGCCTTGGTACACAGTGAACTAAAGAAGGCTGGTTGATTATGTACCCTTGTTTGGAGTCTCTGATAATGTCAGTGTTCACTTATGGTCTGGAATGAAGTAATAAAGTGATGAAGGTTGTGAATGCCACTATTCTTGGAGACAAGAAATCAAGGCACTTTTAAATCCTGGAACTGAATCACAGCTCTTCACACAGTATTTAAGTTATATAGTTGTACTTTATTACACTAAAACTAATGGTTTATGTTGTGTGGTTGGTGCTAGGGACTGAACTCACATCCTAGCACATGTGAGACAAGCACTCTTACCACTGAGGTACATTCCTAGGCATTTATATTGTCTGATTTTTTTTTTTTTTTGAGACAGGGTCTCGTGTAGTTCAGGCTGGCTCTGAGCTCACTATGTGGCCCAGGCAAGCCTTGAACTCAGCAATCCTCCTGCCTCTGCCTCCCGAGTGCTGGGATTACAGGTGTGAGCCACCACGCCTGGCATTGTGATATGTGATATTGATTGATGGTGGGTGTGAATCACCACGCCCAGCATTTTATGTGGTTGGCAGGGATCAAACTCAGGACCTTGCACTTGTGAGGCAGGTGCCAGAACCACTGAGCTAAATCTCCGGCCCCCTTGGATCTGTTTCGTTGCCAGTACCATGTTGTTTTTATCACAGTGGCTTTGTATTATAGTTTGAAGTTGGGGTTGTGATACCTCCTGCCACGATTTTGTTGCTTAGAATTGCTTTTGCTATTCTAAGTTTCTTCTGGCTTCAGATGAATTTTTGGATTGTTTTCTCTAGTCTGTGAAATATGCCTTTGAGATTTCAATCAGAATTGTATTAACTCTATATAGTAGTATTGGCAGTATGTCTATTTTGATGATATTGGTTCTTCCTATATAGGAATGTAGAATGTCTTCCATTTTTTGATATCCTCTTCGATCTCCCTGTTCAGAATGCTGTATTTTTCAGTGTGGAGATATTTCACCTCGTTTATTAGATTGATCCCTAGATATTTTTTATTATTTTGGATACTGTTGTGAAAAGAATTGGCACACTGATTTCTCTTTCAGTGAGTCCATTATAACAATTGATTTTTGAGCATTGACCTTGTATTCAGCTATGCTACTAAATCTGGTGATTAAGTGTAGCAGTCTTTTGTCTGAGTTTTTAGAATCTTCTATATAAATTATCATATCACCAGCAAATAATGACAGTTTAACTTCTTTTATTTTTATTTTTTAGTTGATTTTATTGATACATTTTATATACACATTGTGATCACAATTGATAAGAGTTTGTACCAGTGCCTGACAAATTAATTCTCATAGCTTCTTCCTTACCTATCTTTATTCTTTTTTTTTCTTTCTCTTGTCTACTTGCTATAGCAGCTGAGAAGAAAGTATTTTCTGACTCTGCGGGATGAAATACTCTGTTGACATTTATTAAGTACATTTGTTCCAAACTTTGGTTCAGTTCAAGTATTTCATTTAATTTTTTGTCCAGTCGATCTATTTGTGACAGCGGGGTATTGAGGTCCACTACTACTGTTGTATTAGTGCTTGTCTGGCTTTTCATATCCATTAATATTTATTTTATATAGTTGGGTACACTAGAATTTGGTGTATAAATATTTTTTTTTTAATTCTTTATTGGTACAATTTATATACATCTCAAAATCACATATAACATTGGGAAATTTGTACGAGTATATGCCACAAGTTAATTCTCATTTTTACCCATATCCCTACCCGGTGTATAAATATTTTTGAAAGTCATCTCTTCCTCTTGGATTATTCCTTGTATGAGGATGGAGTGTCCTTTTTTTGTCTCTCTTAATTAGTTGTGGTTTGAAATCTACTTTGTGTGTAAATAAAATAGTCACTCCTGCTTTTTTGTAGTTTCTTGTCACATGAAGAATTGTTTTCTATCCTTTTAGTTTCAATGGATTTCTTTCTGAATTAGGTGTGTTTCTTGTATATAGCATATTGTTGGATATTGCTTCGTAAGCCATTCTTCCAGTCTGTATCTTTTTTTTTTTTTTTTTGCAGTACCAAGGATCGAACTTGGGCCCTTGTGCATCCAAGGTTGGTGCGGTACCACTTGAACTAAATCCCCAGCCCCAGTCTGTATCTTTTAATTGGCACATCGAGGCCACTGACATTAATGGTTATAACTGGTATGTACTGGTTTAGCTCTGTCATGCTGTTTTCCTGTTCTTGGCTCTTTAATTCTTTGCTTTCCCCCTTTTCATTCAGTTTTTTCCCTTGCCCAAAGAGTTCACCGTGTTGGGTCTCATGGGATTTTGATACTCATGACCTTTTTCTAGATACTGTTTAGGATTTTGGGGAGGGTTGCACGTTTTGTATTTGTTCTTTGTCATGGAAGTATTTTATTTCCCTGTCAATTTTGAAGGATAGTTTTGCAGGACACATCAGTCTAAATTAGAGGTTGTTTTCTTTTGGTGCTTGAAATACTTCATTCCAGGTTCTCCTTGACTTGAGTGTTTGCATTGAAAAGTCTGTTGTGATTCTGATGGGGTTTCCTTTGTATGTGATTTGTTTCTTTGTTTAAGTGCATTTCTAGCATCTTGATAAATACACGCCTAGGTGTAGATTTTTTTTTTTTTTTTTGAGACAGGGCCTCGCTTTGTAGTTCAGGCTGGCCCTGAGCTCACTATGTAACCCAGGCAAGCCTCGAACTCAGCAATCCTCCTGCCTCTGCCTCCCAAGTGCTGGGATTACAGACGTGAGCCACCACGCCCGGCACTATGATATGTGGTGTTGATTGCTGGTGGGCGTGAGTCACCACACCCAGCATTCTATGTGGTTACTGGGATTGAACTCAGGACCTTGCGCTTGTGAGGTAGGCGCCAGACCCACTGAGCTAAATCTCTGGCCCAGTGTAGATTTTTTTTTTTTTTATATCATGGCCCCTTGGAGTCCTATATATCTCACTTATCTGTATGTCAAATTTTTTCCCTTTTCCTATGAAGATTTCTGCTATTATACCTGCGAACAGTTTTTTATATCTTTTGGACCATCTCCTGTTTTTTCACTGACTTCAGTCAGTCTTCGGTTACTCTTTGCATCATCTACCAGCTGCTGGATTGATTTCTTGTGGTCCCTTGCTATTTTACATAAATTATTCCTTTCATGTTCATTGGCCACAATCCTATCTTCTGTGTCTGCTATTTAGTCTTCAAATTCATTCATCCTATTTTACAAACTTTCATTGAAGTTTTTTATCTGCTGGCAATCTCTTTGAAGCTATTTAACAGATCCTATTAGTTTTGTAATCTGAGAGTCCATCATGTTCCTGATCTCTTTAGTGTTATTAATTGTATCTTCCACTTTGGACACTATCTCTTTTTTTAGCTGATAAATTATGACTGATTTCCATTTTACTAGATCCTCTTGTGTTACTGGCTCAGAGAGGAGACTTTGTAGAGGGGTGTGGGAATGTGGGTCAACAGTGAGGCATTGAAAAGGAAGAGTTAGAGGCCAACATGAACAGCATTAGCAATGTGCTATTGCTCAAAGAGGGATCCCAGCTCCTTGACTTTGAGGATATGGCTTCCTTCTATAAGGGGGATAAATACATTAGGTTATCACAATATGATGACACAGATGTATATCCACTGTCCTCTTGCTTTGGTTTTCTATTTATTTAAACAAGGATTATAGTCTTGAATAACTGTATTGGAATAATTATTTTCTACTCTAATGTGACAGACACTGAGTATTTTGTAAACAGCTTAATTTTTTTGGTAAACAGTTTATTTAATCTTTAATAACCTTAATCTAGTAAGTGGAGGTTTACTAGAATCTACTAGAATTTCAGATTACTGAAATTGTAATTCAACTGATGTCAAAACTCTTTCCTCTACCTGGGCGTGGTGGTTCATGCCTCTAATCCCAGCACTTGGGAGGCAGAGGCAGGAGGATTGCTGTGAGTTTCAAGGCTTACCTGGGGTACATAGTGAGCTCAGGGCCAGCATGAACTACAAAGTGAGACCCTGTCTCAAAAAAAAAAAAATCTTTGTTCTGTGGTATAAGAAAGACTGCTGAATGGCCAAGGCATGGTGGCACACATATGTAATCCCAGCACTTGGTAGACTGAGGCAGGAGGCCCACTACTAGTTTCAGGCCAGCCTGATCTACACAGTGAGAGCCTGTCTCAAATAACAAAAGAAACAGATTTTTAAAAAACCCAAAAGACTGTGGAATAGTGTTGTTTTTAATTGTAATTTTAAAAATTGGCCTTCTAGGATTTATGTAGATGGCCTCTAAATTTGGTTTTATATAACTTTGCCCTCAAGAGGTAGGTTCTCTCTTGGTCTGTAGCATTAGATTTTTAAATTTGTAATCTTGAAGTTCAGATTTTGGATTGTGTGTTCACTACAGTAATGTTCCACTGTGGTTGTAAGTGAGAATACAGTGTAATTGGCTGCTGATTTTCCAAAGCCTCTTGTGGTCCTGTT
>PVIC010012648.1:0-16115 GCA_004025085.1 Thryonomys swinderianus | reverse complement strand
GGGCGTGTCTCCACACCCAGCAGAAAATATGGAATTTTTGATTCAAGAAATATCAGGGTTTAAAATCCCAAGGGCAGTGTTCAGGTTTTTGGTTATTGCCCAAGAAGTTACCCCAAATTTAGTGACTTTAAACAACTATTATCTGTCATATTTTAGTTGGTCTGTTTTTACCTTTGGGTCTTTTCTTTGGTTGTGCCTGAAGATAGTATCAAAAATGGACCTGTCAGGGCTGGAGGGTTAGCTCAGTGGTTCCGGCGCCTGCCTTGCAAGCACAAGGACCTGAGTTTGATCCCCGGTAACCACATATAATGCTGGGCGTGGTGGCTCACGCCTGTAATCCCAGCACTCGGGAGGCAGAGACGGGAGGATTGCTGAGTTCGCGGCGGCTTGCCTGGGCACCATAGTGAGCTCAGGGCCAGCCTGAACTACAAAGCGAGACCCTGTCTCAAAAAGCAAAAAAAAAAAAAAAAAAAAAATGGAGCTGTCTGAAAGCTCTATGAGGCTAGACCTCTAACTAAGGTGGGTTTTTTTCTCTGTTTCACATGGTTTCTCTATTCAACAGAGTATACTAGATTTACCTTTATTACTTCTCAAATATCTAGAGTTAGAAAGCTGCAAGGCAGTTAAGGGTTTTGGAACCAATATAGTATTCTACCTGTGAAATGAGTCACAGGACTTACTTAACTAGAGTCAAAGTGATTTGAGGAATAGATATTACCTCTTAAAATAGATGAGAAAGTCACATTGCAAAAGAATGTATGGGCCAGGTGTGGTGGTGCACACATGTAATCCCAACACTTGGGAGGCTGAGGCAGAAGGATTACCTACCACAAGTTCAGGACCAGCCTTGGCTACATAATTAGTTCAAGGCCAGTCTGAACTACCAAGCAAAAACCTGTAACACACAAACAGAGTACATGGATTGGGAGATCTTATTTATTTCACTTTTTTGTCTACAAAATAGAAATAACAATATTCACTGCACAGAGTAGTTAAGAGGAAAAGCTCAATGTCAAAGATATCACAGATGGTTAGTAAATACAGGAAGCTTTCTCTCCTCATTAGTTCTTTTACATAATAGATCTTTCTTCCTTTCTTCCTCCCCTTTTTTGTACTAGGGGTTGACCCCAGGGTCTCTGCACAATGTTACATTCCCAACCTTTTTTGTTTTTTTTTTAAATTGAATTCTTTATTGGCACATTTTATATACAGCTCACAATTACACACAACATTGGGGAATTTATACCAGTATATGACACAATTCTCATTTTTACCTACATCCCTACCCACCCACTTTTTTGTGTTTTGAATCAAGGTCTCACTAGCTATGTCACTTAATTGCCCAGGTTGGGTTTAAACATTATTAATCTGCCTCACCCCCAGAGTGCTGGGGTTGTAGCCCTGTGTCAGCATGCCTGGGGTCCTACTAGGTTATTTCTACACATGTACTGTACTTTGACCTTGGATAGTCACAGTTTGTTTAGTATATAGGTTTTCCTTTCCCCTCTTCCTTCTTTCTTCCTTTCTTTACAGTACTGGAGATTCAACCCAGAACCCTCATGCTGAGCTACATACTCAGCCCTTTTAAAATTTAAGTTTTTATTTTATTTTGAGACAAGAGCTTGGTGAGTTGACTAGGCTGGATTTGAACTTGTGATCTTCTTGCTTCAGTCTTCCAAGAGTGCTAGATATGCCACCATGCCTGGCCTGGTTAACAATGTCTTGACCTATGTTTCCAGCTGCTATAATATAAAGATATTTAATAAGGCTATAATTGCAATAGATAATTTTAAACACATCACAAATTTTAAACACATCAAGATAGAATACCACATTAGTATAACAAAGGGTGAAAGCTGTTCATCATTTCTACTGATGTACAAAGAGTATTTGACAAGTGTTAACACCCTTTCACGATAGACACAGGCTCCACTTCTGGTTCTCTTGCTATTTCAACCCTATCTTCAGTTACTTTCTCTATTGAAGTCCTAAGCTCCTCAAAGGCATTCATTATTATTGGAATCAACTTTTTCTAGATTCCTATTAATATTTGTTTGTGTTAGACCTGAACTGAGAGCCTTTGGATTGAAATAATATCCTTAGCTCTTTATGAATTTTTAAAATTTTGAGACAGAGTCTCACTAAGTTATCCAGGCTAGGCTTGAATTTGTAATTCTTCTGCCTCAACTTTCCAGAGTGCTGAAATTATACCAGACAGTGTGCCAGGTTTAATATTAATAGTTTGATTTTCCTCTGTGAGTAACAAATCCATTCTAGAGTTTTAGTTTACTTTATGTTGATCCATCAGAGGAATCACTGTCAATGGCAGCAGTAGCCTTAGAAAACATATTTCTTAAATAATAAGACTCAAATGTCAAGACTCATCTCTAGGGTGCAAAGTGGATGTTGTATCAGCAGACATGAAAACAATATTAATCTTGTACGTCTGTATGAGAACTCTTGAGTGACCAGGTACATTGTCAATAAGCAATAATATTTTGAAAGGATTTTTTTGAGCAGATCTCAATAGTGGGTTTAAAATAATAAACCATGCTATAAATAGATGTGCTGTCATCAGGCTTTATTTTTTCCTTTATAGGCATAGGCTGAATAGAATTGTTATTTATTTATTTATTTTTTTGGAGACAGGGTCTCGCTTTGTAGTTCAGGCTGGCCCTGAGCTCACTATGTAGCCCAGGCAAGCTGCCGCGAACTCAGCAATCCTCCTGTCTCTGCCTCCCAAGTGCTGGGACGACAGGCGTGAGCCACCACGCCCGGCACTGTGGTATGTGGTATTGATTGCTGGTGGGCGTGAGTCACCATGCCCAGCATTGTATGTGGTTACCGGGATCAAACTCAGGACCTTGTGCTTGCGAGGCAGGCGCCGGAACCACTGAACTAAATCTCCGGCCCTAGAATTGTTATTTTTAATTTTAATTTTTATTTATTTATTTATTTATATTTTTCTGAGACAGTCACTGTGGAGTTTAGTCTGGCCTTGAACTCATCAGAGTCCTCCTGTCTCAGCCTACCTAGTTGGATTACAAGTATGCACCACTGCCCAGCCAGGACCTAGATTTTCAGGATGATAAATGAACATTGGCTTCAATTTAAGCACTAGCTGCGTTAGCCTTTAATTAGAGTCAGTGTAAACTGGCAAGCACTGACTTCTCCTCTCCAGCTGTAGAAATCTTAGATGACACCTTTTGCCACTATAAAGCTCAAAGGTGTCACCCTTGAGAATCTTGTTTAGGGTAGCCATGTGTATCAGTTATTTTAGCTTGGTGTTTCACATGACTTGATGTCGTTTCTCTATCAGCTTTCACTGTCTCACTTAATACTTTTCTGTTACAGAGACAGCTTCTCTCCTTAAACTTTGTGAACCAGCCTCTGTTGGCTTCAAGCTTCCTCAATTTCTTTCAGCCTTTATGAAATTAAAACAAGTTAGGGCCTTGTTCTGGGTTAGGCTTTGGCTGAAGGGACATTATGGCTGGTTTGTTTTTAATAGGCAGGCTACTAAGTTTTTCCATATCTGTGATAATCTGTTGACTTACTTAGCATATGTGTGTTTATTATAGTAACACTTTTAATTTCCTTCAGGAACTTTTTCTTTGTATTCACAACTTGACAAGGTTTTTGTCCTCTCTTAGCTTTCCACATGCCTACTTCATCAAGGTTAAGGATTTCCAATCTTTAAGAGATGTGCTACTCTTCCTATCACTTCACCACTTAGAGGTTATTATGGGATTATTAATTGGAATCATTTTAATGTTGTATTTTAGGGAATAGGAAGCCCAAGAATGGAACAGGGGAATAGTTGGTCAGTGGAACAGTCAGAATACTTTAAAGTCAGAATACTTTAAAGTTTTACATGTGCATATATTGTGGCACTGCAAAGATTACCATAACAGCTGGGTTTGATGGTGCATACCTACAATCCCAGAAATAATCTGTAACCCAGTGCTATAGAGGCTGAGGTAGGAGGATTGCCATAAATTTAGGGCTAATCTGTGTTACATAGTGAGATCCTGCTTCAAGAAAAAGAAAAAATAAATTACCACCCAACAGACAGTAATGATGAAGAAGTTTGAAATATTACAAGATTAACGAAGTGTGTCAGAGTGGCACATAATATGCACATGCTTTGGAAAAATGCTAATAGAATTGCTTAACACACTGATTCTACAAATCTTTAATTTGCTAAAAGCCTACAAGCATAACACTTGGTTTTACAAACACATCCCTTGCTTTCTACTGTAAATCTTTACTTTAGTGTAATCGTAATCAGCTATACATCTCAGTGCCTTTCCCTGAGGGCTACAGGAAGGAATCTTTGTGTTATCCGCTTGGTATGAATGACAAGGATTTTCACTCACATGATACTTCATCTAAGATTTTGCATATGTTTATTTGAGTATCACAGAGGGTATATATAATACTCCCACATCACTGTAGGATTTATTTAAAAGAAGTTTTCTTTTGATTTTTCTCATAGAAGTAGTTCACTTAAGTACAATGGCACATGAAAGACCAGATTGGCAAGTTTTTTGGAGTAGGTTAGAAGTGAATCATTAGATTACTCATGCATGGATGATGAAGATGAACTGTTACCGTAAAATACGTGTTGTTATAATGGAAAAGTGGTATGAGTGGATTATGATGAAGAATGATGATGGTAATGACTTTGATGTTGGCCATGTAAGTCCAAGTTCTACGACAGTGAAATGGGGGAAGATATACTGACTGAAACACAGGGGATGTAGAAAGAAAAAGAAGAAAACAGCAATGTGAGCACATATTTGACTAGTCAGAGTGTTTCATGTAACCAAATGGAATGATCCAGTGTTAAAGCTAAGTCTGAAAATATAGTGAGGATCTTGGCAGGAGTGAAACCTATTGAACAGAGTGCCAGCGCTGCCAGTGTTAAAAATTGTAACAGATGAACTGCTACAACATGTTGTGAAATACACAAAGGCTGAAATACAACTAAAATATCTCTATGCACCAATAGCCATATTAAAACATGTTTTTATTATGACATCTCACTAACTGAACTGAAAGTATTTGTAGGTCTGTTGTACTTACCAGGCATTTTTCATGGTAATCGCAGGAAAAAGATGGGTGAAGATACAGCATAAAAATTTATGCTTGTGTAGATCCAAAGAATTATTATGCTTTCAATTTAGAAATTTTTCCTGCATCTCAGCCATGAGGTCCTTATTTGTATAGTAATAAGCCAAATGATGTGGATAGACTTGTTCCCACCTCCCAAACTAATCAGAATGTGACATTCAACAATTGGTTTACCAGTTTCCAATCCATAGTACATCTGCTAATAGAACACAAGGTGATGATTGCAGGAACTGTATGCAAGAACAAAGTAGAAATTCCAAATGAAATGTTGCAATTTCAAAACTTAAAATTGTATAGTTCCATCTTTGGATTTCAGAAAGATTTACATTGCTCTCACATACAGCAAAGAAATGCAAACTGCCACTGCTGATGTCAACATACACCGTTACGGAACTATTGATAGGGAAACCTCGACAAAATGCAAGCCTGTGGTGGAAATTTTATACAACAAAACCAAAGGCTAAGTAGATGTTGTTGATGAGTTTTGAAGCAACTGTGATGTCACTTAAAACACAAAGCATTGGCCATTGAGTGTGTTTTACTTCATCCTAAACATATGTGGGATGAATAGTTTGATAGTTTACAAAGATGATACAAATGCAAAATACCATGGATAAATTTCCTTAAAGTGTTGGGACTGGAACTCATGTGAGATCATTTACAGCAGAGGAAAAATAAAATGTTTCTAGCCAGGGAACTGCAAAAGAATTATGGAGCACACTGGTGAGCTGACAGGTGAACAGCCAGGCACAGTATCCCAAAGACCTGCTATGACAATTGGAAAGCCAAAAAGATGTCAAATGTGCCCTATAAGAAAGGATAAGAAAACAAAACATAGATGTTATCAGTGTGTGGAACATGCAGTTTTTATATGTGAAAACTTTCTTGTGTGTGATAGTGAAAGCAAAGATTTTTTTTTTTTGAGACAGGGTCTCGCTTTGTAGTTCAGGCTGGCCCTGAGCTCACTATGTAGCCCAGGCAAGCCTCCGCGAACTCAGCAATCCTCCTGTCCCTGCCTCCCGAGTGCTGGGATGACAGGCGTGAGCCACCACGCCCCCGGCACTGTGGTATGTGGTATTGATGGCTGGTGGGCGTGAGTCTCCACGCCCAGCATTATATGTGGTTACCGGGGATCGAACTCAGGACCTTGCGCTTGCGAGGCAGGCGCCGGAACCACTGAGCTAACCCTCCGGCCCTGTTTTTTTCCTTTTTGAGACAGGGTCTCGCTTTGTAGTTCAGGCTGGCTCTGAGCTCACTATGTAGTCCAGGCAAGCCTCAAACTCAGCAATCCTCCTGTCTCTGCCTCCCGAGTGCTGGGATTACAGGCGTGAACCACCACGCCCGGCACTGTGGTCTGTAGTATTGATTTCTGGTGGACATGAGCCTCCATGCCCAGCATTGTACGTGGTTACCGGGGATTGAACTCAGGACCTTGCGCTTGCGAGGCCGGCGCCGGAACCACTGAGCTAACCCTCTGGCCCTTTTTTTAAAGCATCATCTGAATGAACTGTATCTGTACTTAAAGTGGTAGGGATGATAAGAAAAGGATAGGGAAGAAGCCCAGCATTGTAATTATAATGAATTCATGATTTTTAAAGAATTTTAGGGCTTTTGACAGTTTGGAGAGGGGGGTTATTTATGAGGTTTTTGGAGACAGAGTCTCTTATGTAGCTTATGCTGTTCTTGAATTTATTTATGATCCCCTGCCTCAGCCTTCCCAGTGCTGGGATTACATGTGTGCACCACCACCCTAGGTTTGGTGGTTTTCCAATTTAGACATTAGAACAGATTTGAGGGTAGCCTTTTAAAATTAATCTCACTTGAGTTTATATACATTTTATTTGTTTATTTATTAGTTTTGGTTTCTTGAGACAGGGTCTCACTGTGTGTAGTTCAAGCTGGTCCTGAACTCACTACATAGCCCAGACTAGCCTCCAACTCTTGACAGTCCTCTTTCTGCCTCTGCCTCCCAAGTGCTGGGATTACAGGCATGAGCCACCACGCATGGCATGGCACTGTGGTATTTAGTACCAGGGATCAAACTCAGGACCTTGCACTTGCCAGGCGGATGCTGGAACCACTGAGCTAAATCCTGGCCTATTATACATTTTCTTTCTCTTTCTTCCTTCCTTTCTTCCTTCCTTTCTTCCTTTCTTCCTTTCTTCCTTTCTTCCTTTCTTCCTTTCTTCCTTTCTTCCTTTCTTCCTTTCTTTCTTTCTTTCTTTCTTTCTTTCTTTCTTTCTTTCTTTCTTTCTTTCTTTCTTTCTTTCTTTCTTTTCTTTCTCTCTTTCTCTTTCTTTCTCTTTCCTTCTTTCTCTCTTTCTCTCTCTATTTCTTTTCTTTGGTTTGAGCCACCAAGCCCAGCATTTGTGGTATGTGATACTGATTGTTGGGAACAATCCTGTTTGGGAAAAATAATTAGAAGGTCAAAACTGACCAGGCTGGGCGTGGTGGCTCACACCTGTAATCCCAGCACTCAGGAGACAGAGACAGGAGAATTGCTGAGTTTAAGGCTTGCCTGGGCTACATAGTGAGCTCAGGGCCAGCCTGAACTACAAAGCGAGACCCTGTCTCAAAAACAAAAAAAACTGACCAGGCCTTCCTGCAGACAGATTTTGGACTTAACTATGTTGCAAAAGAAGCCTGTTTGGAAGGAATAATTGGAATGCCCTTCCTGGCTCCTTGATTTTGCGTTCAGCACACCAGAGTCCTTGTTGTTATCCAGGATGAAGGTGAGCTGAATGCAAAATCAAGGCAGCCAGGAAGGGCATTCCAATTATTCCTTCCAAACAGGATTCTTTTGCAACATAGTTAAGTCCAAAGTCTGTCTGCAGGAAGGCCTGGTCAGTTTTGACCTTCTAATTATTTTTCCCAAACAGGATTGTTCCCAACCCTGATTGCCTGTGGGCATGAACCACCACGCCCAGTATTGTTATACGTGGTTACTGGGGATTGAACCAGGGATTTTGCACTTGCTAAGCAGGCGCTGGAACCACTGAGCTAAATCTCTGGGTCCAGTATACATTTTCTTAGCGGGAGAGAGGGGGACAGGGTGGAAACTGCTTGAGAAGGTGAAGTATGAAAGAGTAGAGGGAAAGATTCAGCAATCAATATGGTTTCCGGTTTATTTCTAGAGTACTTCATAGTATGCCTGTTATTGATGTGTCTCACCTTTAGTATCTGTAGTGGATATTAAAAGTTGAGAGCATGGGCCAGAGACCCTGTCTAAAAAAAAAAAGTTGAGAGCGTCTTATGCACCAGGTTAAAGTTTGTGATGATTTTTTTGAAATTTTCTACCAGTGTACCTGTCTTGGATAGCCACATTCATACTATGTTTCTGTCCTCGCTTTGGCAGCACATATGCATACTACTTCCTTCCAACCTCCATGTCTGTTTCCTTTCATCCTAGTTTTAAGCACTTAATTTCCCTTTGTGACAAACAAGTCTCTTTGACATGAAGGATTTACATTCCTTTTAAGAGAACATTTGAATTTTTGAGTTACCAATCTTTGAGGAGCCAAAAACAGCTGCATGATAATCAGATAAAGCTTTAGGGATAAGAAAAAGACTATAGGGAATAAGGAAATCATTGAAAATGTCTTTCCCACATCTTTTTTTTTTTTTTTTTGAGACAGGGTCTCGCTTTGTAGTTCAGGCTGGCTATGTAGCCAAGGCAAGCCTGGAACTCAGCAATCCTCCTGTCTTTGCCTCCCAAGTGCTGGGGTTATAGGTGTGAGCCACCAGGCCCGGCACCGTGGTATGTGGTATTTATTGCTGGTGGGTGTGAGTCACCATGCCCAGCATTGAATATGGTTACCGGGATCAAACTCAGGACCTTGCGCTTGCAAGGCCAGCGCCAGAACCACTGAGCTAAATCTCTGGCCCTCCCACATCTATTTTAATATGTAGTTAAAATGTGATGACACTTTCTAAAGTATATTCTGTTAGCCTCAAAGCTTGACGTTATTGCTATTTGTTTTCTGACGCAAGATTTCACTATTTCATGCTGGCCCTAAGTTATCTGTATAGCCCAGGTTGGCATAGAACCACCAGTGATACCCCTGTCTTAGCCTCCCAAGTGTTGGGATTACGAGTGTGCACCACCATGCCTGACAGCTTGATATTATTTAAGAGAATGATTTATTACTGAAGGAAACAGAAGTTGAGTTAATGGAATTGTTTTGTATTTGAATTATAGTTCTGTGGAATAGCTAATAGTGTTAAGTTGTATTTGTTAAATTATATTGGTACTCAGAAGTAGATTAGAAATATTGGCTTGTTTTGTTTTTGTTTTCTGTGGTATCGGTGATTGAACTCAGGACCTCGTGCTTGCCATGCAGGAAAAGTGAGCTGAGCTACTGGCTAGATGAGAAATATTAAGTACCGTTGTAATTTCCTATTCTGTAAATTTATTTATGCTGTGATTCAGTTTGTCTCCTGTGCACACGTACTAAAAAATGGTTTCTGTATCCATCAATATTAATATCTTTTATTGCCCTGATGTAGTGGAATTTTTACATTGGATTTGAAGAAAAAATTAAATAAATTAATTCATTGCAGTTTCAAAAAATACACTAACTATTCTATTGCTGCCTCTGAAAATCCAAACCAAACCAAAACAAAAAATAACCAACCCGAATTAAAAAATAAAACAAAATAAATCTTTGATACTCTGTCTTTCACCCCTCAGTGGGAACCACTTAGCTAGCTAGCTATGAAAGTCATTTTGCAAATATCTTAGGGAATTCTTTATTTTCCAGAATGTAATCTAAAAATTCCTGAGAATCTTCAAGTACATAAAACATCACATACCATCAACTTTTTTTGAGACAGGGTCTCACTTTGTAGTTCAGGCTGGCCCTGAGCTCACTAGGTAGCTCAGGCAAGCCTTGAACTCAGCAATCCTTCTGCCTCTGCCTCCTGAGTACCATCAATTTCTGTACTGCATGTTATCCTGAAATTGCATACTTGTCTTCCTAATGAAAAATTTTTATTTACTTTTTCCTTTCTTTTATAGGAATATATATGTCCCAGATGTGAATCAGGCTTTATCGAGGAACTGACAGATGATGATGATTCCAGGTATTGTACAAGCTTATGACTAAATCAGACATTTTCTTATTAGCAACTCAATGAACTGGAAGGAGTGTGTTTTCCAATTTTAGTATACGTGCTGCTGAAGTGAGCACTGGAATGTGTTTTTTAAATTTGATGAGAGAATACACAAGTGTGAGTGTGCATACACACAAGTGAGGGCAGAAGATGTGAGAAGAAAGGGAATTGAAAAGTGATAATGAGAGTAGGTGTGATGAGATCCACAGTTTATGGGGATCTCTATACTCAGTTCAGAGTAAATCTAGTAAATCTTCCTTTATTTTCTTGGACTCTGGGGTTCTTTTAAATTTTTGACCACTTTTTTGCTGAAAGTTAAATTGTTATCATATATTTTTGGTGGGCTACAGAGCAACTTCTCATAAGACATTGAATGAAGTAAAGATATTCTAGCCAGCAAAACTGTGTTGTTAGTCTTTTTTTTTTTTTTAAGTAGGGTCTCACTTTGTAGTTCAGGCTGGCCCTGAGCTCACTATGTAGCCCAGGCAAGCCTTGAACTCTGCAGTCCTCCTGCCTTTGCCTCCCAGGGGCTGGGATGACAGGTGTGAGTCACCATGCCTAGCATTGTATGTGGTTACCAGGATCGAACTCAGGACCTTGTGTGGCAGGTGCTGGAACCACTGAGCTAAATCTCCGGCCCTGTGTTGTTATTCTTAAGAAGCCTTAGAGCTTTTGTTCTAGCTTTGTTCCAGTTGTTTCTGCAAATTTTTACTAACTTGCTCCCTGTATATTCACATTTGAATTTGTAACACTTGAAATTTGTTCTCATTGGCATCAGTAGATATATAAAACCATGAAAACAATTATAGAGTACCATTAATTTTGCTGTTGGCTTTTTTTTTTTTCTACATACAATGGCATATTTGTTGTTCTGGGGGTATCTGGTTAAATATTGGTTAAATAGTCCAAGCAATACCCACTGGTTAAAAAGAATTTGTAGTTACAATTTCTTAATCTTGGAGTGACTGGAGAATTTTAATGGCTATAGTAGATAATTCCTTTACCATTGCAGAATCTAAAGTTGAAGGTCTCTTCTACATCCAGGAAAAAACTGCACATTTACAGTATGTACTGTTAGTTTTATTTTGTTAATGATTGGTGAGTAAGTGTGTAAATGAGCTAGAGCTTCTGGGGCAATATATGGCATGGGACTCAGTTTGATATAGACACTTAAGTGTTGGTCCAGTACCTTTGGTTTTAAATAACAACGCCAGTGCTAAACCTGTAAGATTAGCATGACAGCAAAATTAGCATGTATGGATGGCATGTGACTTGGTACAGTATAGCTTTTTTATTTGTGCTATCATAGTTGCATTAAATACTTATTTCAGGTGCTTATACACTGCATGGATAGAATAAAGATACTGATTATAGGGGAATAATTAATGAGTTTTTTTCCCTCTAAGTTTTAATATACTAATCCTGTTTTTTAGGCAGATAGTACATTTTTACAAAATACAAGGACAGCCAGGTGTGGTGGTGCAAGTCTATAATCCCAATACTTGGGAAGTGAGACCATATCTCAAAAACAAAACAAAACTAAACGAAATAGATTTATAAATGAGTGTGATAGTTAACTGCAAAGTGAATCTTTGTGAGGCACAGGCTATGAGTTCTATGGATCTTGTTCTTGTTTGCTCTAATTCTTTATTTGTGCTCTTGTAGGTCAAAGATTGTCCTGTATAGGGACTATTGGTAGCAGCTACTCAAATGTAAAGATTATATGCTTTGAAAGAGATCAGTGGTTTTTCTTTTTCCTCTTAAAAAATCAGTATCTTAGGAAGCATGAATTTCCTTCTATAAAATTTGTATTTGCTGGGCTAGGGATTTAGCTCAAGTGGTACCGCACCTACCTTGGAAGCACAAGGGCCCCAATTCACTCACCAGTAAGTACCGCAAAACAAAACAAAACAAAACATTTGTATTTACCAATTTGAATTTAGCAGTTATAGGGGTTAGTAGTGGATGGGAAAATTAAGGCAAAGTCCTTGCATGTAAATTTGAGGTAATGGGACCCATCTACTGCTTAAACATAACACGCAGAGAGGCACTTAGCAAATTTTCTTAAGTTTGGTAAAGTTTCTCAGGACATTAAGATTATTTATTATCTCTTTCACTTAAAATGTAAAGGAATTATAAGGAAAGCAAATTTCAAGGGGAGCAGAACCCTATAAGAGTTGATGGTTTGAATACTAATATTTGAATTTCTGAAGCCACGTAGTAAAGATAGCAAAGAAAAGCCGTGGCAGCCAGGCTTGGGCAGTCAAATGGGTATACACCTTGCAGTTTTGTTTTTTATGATGTCTGGTAGTTGAATTAGTTATTTAGCCTAAATGTTTAGGTACTTTTGGAGTTGTTTCACAATTGAAATGATTTTTACAAACGCATTTCTAATTTCTGAAACACCAGTGTTTACATGGTTTCTAGTGAAACAAAAAGCCCTAACAAGGATTGCATAAAGATAGCATTAGATTTTGCTTTTGGCTTAACCAGGGTGTGTTTGTTTTCTCAGCTCTCTGCAATGCCTGGATTGGTACTATAATCCTGCAAATGAAAGCTATTTGTGCAAGTTTGTGTATTTAAGTCATTGAACATTTTTATGTATGTCTGTGCCTTTGTATATTTCTCTTAAAGTATGGCTCAGCAGTTCTTGTGATTGTTTCCATTCTTTTTTCTCATGTTAATTACTGTCTTCTCTTTACGCATTTCATAGGTACGATGTGGTTTAATATTTTTCCCACTCTTAAGACCTTTGGTAATAGGTATTTTATCATTTATTTATTTTTAAATTGATTTTATTGGTACATTTTATATACATGTTAGATTAGAATCAACATTGAGAATCTACCAGTACATTACACGACTTAATTCTCATTTTTTCTCATTTCCCTGCCCCTCATATCCCTCACCCCCTGTATACATAAGCTTTGTTCCCTTTTTTCTATCATCACTTTTTTCTTTCCCTTATTTTATTATTTATGTGACAGTAATTCAAATTTTGAGTTATCAATATAGGATATTATAGGATTTTCAAAGGTAATGGATTTTAGGGAATTTCCGACATACTGTAAATATTCACTGTGAGGCTTTAAGATATAGCCTTTGTTCTTTGAATTTATGTTCACAAAAGGATGGAAAGGAGTTGCAATGGATGAGGCTAATTTATATATATAAAAATATATAAATATATAAAAATAATAAATATATAAAATATTTTATATATATATAGTAGTTAAGCCTGGTTCTGAACTCACTGTGTAGCTCAGGCAAGCCTTGGACCACATAGGAGTCCTCCTGCTTGCTTCTGCCTCCCTAGTGCTGGGATTACATGCCCGGGATTGTGATATGTGGTTACCTGGGATTGAACTCAGGACCTTGCGTTTGCCAGCCAGATGCTGGAACCGCTGAGCTAAATCCCCAGCCCCTAGTCTAGATATTTATAATACAAGGTAGAATTTAGAAACAAGGAATACAGAGAGGTATAGAAGAGTCTCATTTGTTGGTGAGTTTAGAAGCAATTTAATGGAGTTGGTAGCATTTGGAATGGGTCAGCAGGGTAGGCAGGGTAAATCAAAGTACTATATAGGATAAATTATCAGCAGAAGGAATACTTATTTTGAACACTTTTCTAATGTGTTAAACTCTACACCAGAAGTCTTACATTACTACATTTAATCTTTTCCAAGAAATGACTTATTTTCTCAAATGTTGAATGGTTTTATAGTAAAATATTGTTTTGTTCTCTTAGCTTCTGTCAGGATAAATGTTCACTTTTTCTCTTGCTAGGTCAAATTTGAATTGCATTACCGGTTGAAGATCCTTCATCCTTCTTTGTGGTGGCCTTTTTCCAAATTTTCACTTGATTCCCTTTAAATCCACTTGATTTTGTGGTTTATGTTTTCTATAGATTGATCCCCGTGTCAGACTTTATCCTTTTCTTTGTGGCTGTCATATTGGGATGAGTTATTTTCCTTATTGGGCTTGTGCTCATTACGCTGTTCTATTTTTAGTTTCTGGGAAGGGAGCTTGTTCTGGGAGTAGAATTACCACCATTCCTTTTTTCTCTTTAGTTTTTTAGGTGGTGGCAGCAGCCGGATAGACAATAGTACATCAACACATTTTGCAGAGGTAAGTTTTCCTTTGGCTGTAGGAATTCTTTAGGTAAAATGTGGGATTTTATCTGCCAGATAATCACTTCCGGGTGTGGCAAACATTAAAGTTTAATGGGATGTGTGAAAAAATGGGCAAGGGCAGCCTTTGAAAAGGTCTGTTTTTAGAAGCTAGGACTTTGGCATGTTACTTTTGATTAGTAGAAAGTAATAGCTTCATACTGTGCTGCTTAAAACCCGATAGGGCTTTTAGTACTTTTTTCTGCTTCTTCTTTGTACATATGGTACGAGATTAAAAGCTTGTGCTGTTTTGAAATAATAGTGTTGTAGACTTTGCTGTAGTGGGATGACTACTAAGTAAAGAAAGAACTAGCCAGGACGAGTTGTTAAAAAGTAGACTTAAGTGTTACAGTATTGGTTTTTATAAGTTTATCTCTCATCAACATGGTTGGTTCGCAGATTAAGTATATTACTGCCTTTCAAATCCCAATACAGAACCATAATTCAATTCATTTCCATTTCCTTGTATAATAGGGCATCTGTATATTTTGAAAATTAAAAAAAAATCTTACCTCTGATGTAAGAGCCAAGTATTAGTTGGTCTTCTTTTTTTTTTTTTTTTTTTTTTTGGAGACAGGGTCTCGCTTTGTACTTCAGGCTGGCTCTAAGCTCACTATGGTGCCCAGGCAAGCCACCGCAAACTCAGCAATCCTCCTGTCTCTGCCTCCCGAGTGCTGGGATTACAGGCGTGAGCCACCACACCTGGCATTGTGATATGCGGTATTGATTGTTGGTGGGTGTGAGTCTCCACGCCCAGCATTGTATGTGGTTACCAGGATCGAACTCAGGACCTTGCGCTTGTAAGGCAGGCGCCGGAACCACTGAGCCAACCCTCCGGCCCTAGTCTTCATTCTTTAATGCTCTTATTTTAAATTCAGAGTACTTTTCTTTTATCACTGTATCTATGATCTAAAAATTATTTAGTTGTCTTTTTAAAAAAATCATTTTAATTGTACATGTCAGTGGCATTAGAGACTGGAGCGCAGTAAGGGACAGACTGTTCAGCCTACCACAGCTGTCTGCTTTTGTTTCTGTAGGTGTGCCCTGTATTCTCACATAGCTTGCCAGGCTCTGGAAAGCTGATACATAATAAAAGAAAACAAGTTAAATTCCATAATCAGAATTCCTTTGTGTTTCAGGTTCACATTAATCTTTTTTAGAGGTATTTATTTAGTGTATAAATTGTAACTATATTAAATATATTGGGAAAGTGATGTTTAATAAGAAGCCCATAAAACTCTAAAAGCCCTGTCTTATTAAGGATATTTTCTTTTGCTTATGGTTTATGGCATTTCTTAATTCCTAGCTTAAGGTTTTGTTGCTAACTGTTCTGCATTGGTAGAGAGATTAGAGTGTAATTCCAGATAGGTTATGTCTTTGAACACCCATTTTTATGTTCTCATTTGAAGAACTGGAAAACAATTATTTAAATTTTGTTCTGCTTGACACCTGGAAGATTTTCTGATTTCAACATTTTCCCTCATGTGTACAATTGCTGATGATCAGTTTCTGATTGTGCATATGCCGAAGTAACTTCATTTGACTGAAGTATTAGTTTCTCTTTTAGGAAATGATAATAGGTCAGTCTGTCAATTTCATAGGAATGACTCACTAGGAAGAGATGCATTGAGTAAGAAGAAAATAAATACAGCCAGTCCCCTAACTTTAGTAATGCTAAATCTGATGTTGATGACGTGAGCT
>PVIC010012647.1:28966-39524 GCA_004025085.1 Thryonomys swinderianus | reverse complement strand
GACAGAAAAAAAAAAAAAAAAAAAAAAAAAAAAAAAAAAAAAAAAAAAAAAAAAAAAAAAAAAAACAAGATGGGAAAAATCTTTCCTAGCCATTTGTCACACAAAGGGCTACTATCTAGAATATATAAAGAACTTAAACAAATCAGTCCCCCCAATTTAAAGACCAAATTCAAAAACAGGCATCTGAAATGGACACTTCTCAGAGGCAGAAGTCAAAGCAGCCAAGAAGCATATAAAGAAATGTTCGACATCATTGATCATACCAGAAATGCAGATGAAAAGAGATTTCATCTCACTCCACAAAGAATGGCTGCTATTGTGAAATTAACCAGTAATAAATGCTGGCAAGGCTGCATGGAGAAAGGAACCCTTCTTCACTGTTGGTGGGACTGTAGACTTGTGCAACCACTATGGAGATCAGTGTGGAGATTCCTCAGAAAACTGAGATTAGAGGTCTCATTTGACCCTGCTATTCCCCTGCTAAGAATATACTCGAAAGAATTAAAGAATCATATTGTAAAGACATATGTGCACCCATATTCATAGCAGCTCAGTTTGTGATAGTCCAATCTTAGAAACAACCCAGATGCCTATCAACTGGAGACTGGATAAAGAAGATGTGGGGATTTTTTAATATATATATAAAATTGTGCATTACTTTGCCATAAGGAATGACAGGTTTGAGCCCTTTATGCACAGATGCACAAACCTTGAGGTCACACTAATAAGTGAAATAAATAGGTCACAGATCTGTAAATACTGTAACTTTTTCTCTGGTATGAGAACCTGTAGATGTAAATGAGCTCTAGAATGTATGATAGATTTTGTGAAATAGGAGATGCTCAAAAGGAAAGTGGTAGGGGAAAGTAATGATGGGAAAGAATAAATATGATTTAAAAAGAAAAAGAAAGCACACGTATATAGGGGTGGGGATTGTAGGGTGGGTAGGGATATGGGTAAAATGAGAAATAACTTGTGTCACATACTGGTACAAATTCCCCAATATTGAGTGTGACTGTGAGCTATATATATATATATAATGTACCAATAAAAAATTCAATTTAAAAAAGAATTGGGGTTTTAAAAAACATCATTACACAATTCCAATGAGTAAAATATTTATGACAATAAAAGTATTCAGGGCTTATATCACTGAATTTTAAAGTCTTCATAACTTTAAATTTTTTCATTACCTTTCTGTTATCCCTTAAGCCCACTTCCACTTATTATCATCACTTTTTTCTCTGAAAGCAAGAATGAGGTAAAAAAGGTAAACTCTGGATAATTAACATGTCTCAAGTAAGGAAAGGGGGAGGGCAGAATCTGTATTCAGTCAAAATAGACAGCATGTTCTGTCCAGGTCTTACCAGAGTAAACAGGACATAGTCCTTAAGGTCAAACAAGTACAGAAGCTCAAGCATAAATAATTAGTAAGGATGTACAAGATGTCAGAACTCACATTCCCAGGGTTTGTGAAAATACAGATAAATTGGAATCTGACTAAAATAAATTGTGTTTAACAATCCTTAAAAACATGATCTCTGAAGCATCCTGTGCTGCTTCGGCGACCCATCATCCAACTTCTTCTATCTTAATTTATGTTTGACAAAGATGAATAAGAAAAAAAAATACCTGAACTTAAGTAACAAAATCAGTTACAAAACCACTTACTTTATCACATATTTAATGTGCTTTCGCATGTATATGGCTTTCTAATTTCTCTGTTTAGGGAAGACACATAAAGTATCATTTAGTTCCAGCTGAGGAAGCATCTTCTAGAGTCAATCCCATTTTTCCAGTCTCAGCAACATGGAATGAATTATCCTTGCTGACTTTCTTCCTTAAGTAAAAAAGATGGGTGATTGAAGCTAGCTTCACACAGATCAGGAAAACAAAATGCTTTCTAATGTCTCAAAAGCAGAACTTTTCCAGAATAGACATAATCGTATTCTAGGATAAGTTAAACTGCTATCCAATTGTGGATACCTATATATATATTTTTTTTTTGAGACAGGAGGATTGCTGAGTTCAAGGCTTGCCTGGACCACAGAGTATAAATGCTACATTAAAAAATAACACTTTTCTGATAAAGTTGGAACTCCCAATCACATAGGAAATGATGCATTATTCACTAAATTGCACTGGAACAAACTACCAATCATTTGTACAACATTAGAGCAGTTCATATATTATACAGCACCAAAGTAAAGTTCAAATGAATTATGGGTTTAAATATAAAAGTAAAATCATAAAACATTAAAGGAAAGCAAGAATGGTGATTTATGTAATCATATGTGCAGAAGGCCTTTGTAGATATTGTGCCGAAAGCAGAAGTCATTTTTAAAGAGATAGTGTTAAATTCAATCATACAAAATTAGAATTTACATGCATATGAAAACTTCACTGTGGAAAAACGCTTAAAGAAATATATAAAAATCTATGAAAAAGTATATGAACTGAAACTTTCTTACAAATTGGAAAAAGTGAAAACTCCAGTATGAAAAGGTATAAATGAAATGTAAAAAGCACTGTATAAAAGATGATATCAGCTGGTCTTTAAATATAAAAAGCAATGCATAAAACAGTAGCAAAGAAGGAAATGCACATTAAAACAATCAGGAAATACTCTTTTTTCATTCATCATTTGGCAAAGACTGTTGTAAAGGTAACATTCTGAAAGTTGACAAGTGTTCAGAAATATGATCCCTCTGAGGAATATAATTGGGGCAGGAAGTATTAAAAAGCCTACAATTATTCTTACTCCTTTTCAAGACAATCTTTTCATAGATTATCTTTCTATCTTTTCAATTATCTTTCTCATAGATAAATAATAATATTTCATTTCTTGCCTTAGTAACTATTTTTCTTTTTACAAGAAAGGAGTATATATTAGCCATCTTGTCCTATTCTCATCTTTCCTAGTTATTTATTTTTCTCATTTAAAAATTTTATTATAACAAAGAATATTTTTCTACCTGTATGTTACAAATGGAGTGTCCACGAATATTTATCTCCAATGCTGCTTAGGTTTTTCATTATAAAAATGTACAATTTCTGTGTGATTGTATCTTTAGACTTTTCTCTATGGTCTCTGTCAATTTTATGAAGTCCTTACTACAGACAAAAGTCATGGTGTAAAATAAAGGATGCCTTTTAACAATTATTAATGCAAATCATTATCTAAATTATTGTCCGTACATACCACTTTGGATTCATGTTTCTTAGACTGAAGGAAGTCTGCCAATTTTTACTTCCTCTTCTTGCTGTTGAAGTGTGGCAGATCAATTATCCAAGAGAATAGTTCAACTTTTTTTTTTTTTTTGAGACAGGGTCTCGCTCTGTAGTTCAGGCTGGCCCTGAGCTCACTATGTAGCCCAGGCAAGCCTCGAACTCAGCAATCCTCCTGCCTCTGCCTCCTCAGTGTTGGGATTACAGGCATGAGCCACCACGCCCGGCTTAGAATAGTTCAACTTTTTAGATGCACCTATTCATTTTCTTCTAATGTGGTTTAACCAACCCTTCTCTATGCATAGTCTCAATAAATACAAATAAACTCTTTAGGCTTAATTGAGTTTAGTTTTTGGTGTTTTGTTTTTCAAGAACCGTTTATGGGTATTATTATGTGCTGGACTTCTATTATATGAAAGTTCTTTAAAAAGACTAATAAAAGAGAAAAGACCCAAAGAAAGCAGAAATAAAAGTGGGAATGTAGCAAATGATACCACAGACATAAAGACATTAAGAGACTACTATGAGCAAATTGGATAACCTAGGAAAAAGGAATAAATTCCTGGAAAATACAGACTATCAATAATAATAAATAGATTGACTATCTGAACAGACTTATAACTAGAGAGATTGGATCAATAATCAAAGACCACCCAAGAAAGTAAAGTCCAGCACTGAATAGCTGTGTTGGAGAATACTGCTACACAGTTAAAGAATTAATGTCAATCATCAAGTCTTTCCAGAAATCTAGAGAGTGGAGAATATTATCAAACTCATTCTAGAAAGCTGGTAAAATTCTGATACCAAAGTCAAAAAGAATAGTACAAGAAAAGAATAAGCTAATACCTGTCGTGTATGTAATGTGAAATCTTTTCACAAAACACTAGCAAGCTGAATTCAGAGTGGCTGATCTATCACCCTGTCCCCCAACTCCTACCTGGGATATTGTGGAGAATAATCTTCTAACCCCTGGACGGTATTTCTCATGGTGTCATTGAAACATATCAAAAATAATTGCTAGTATTTCTATCATTATAAATTTCCCATGGCATTGGACCAATGGGAAATAATTTAATAAATATAGGGCCCTTTTGTCTTTCATTGAGATGAGCTATTTATCAAAACCTATAAAATTTTATGGTTTAAAAGGAAAAAGAAAGTATATGTATATAGTGGGTGAGGGGTTGCAGGGTGGGTAGGGATGTGGGTAAAAATGAGAATTGACTTGTGTCCTATACTGGTGCAAATTCCATAATATTGAGTGTGATTGTGAGCTATATATAAAATGTACCAAAAATGGCCTCAATTTTAAAAAACTATAAATTTAATTTACCTCCTTGTGTTGTAGTAATTTAATAATTAATACTATAAGTGCTTTGGAAACATCATATGAAATAAGAATGCTAAACACTGTATACCTTCCCATGAACAGCATCTTCAAGACACCATAGTGTAGCCTGACTTAATTAAACAGTACAAAGTTAAATAATAAAAAGCAGACGAAGAAATAAAGTAAGAGGCATAGTCCAGGGAGAAGGGTATGTTTTCAGATGAGATTTGAAAAAAGATGGTGAATCAATGAGGCAGACACTAGAAAGCTGTTTTACTTGAGAGAAGATGTAGACAAGGTCTTTCCTTAGACAATCTGGCACATTCCCCGGTACCTAATTATAATGTTAAATGCATCAGCATCTCCAATAACATCAATGTTAATGATGATCATTGGTGAGACACAAAAGAGCACTTAATTACCCTATGGGAGAGTAAATGCCATCATTAGAGAGAATTGTCGAAGTCATAGAAAAGTTAAAAAATGTAATAATTCATGGTTGGCCTACACTAAAGGTCTGTGTTCCCTTTGTACAGTTTAAAGTTGCAGTCAGGGGCACCTGATCATGCAGAGTATGACTTTCCTTCCCTGTTGTCTCTACAACAGGCCCACAGCTTGTATGATGGAATGTGAGTAGAAGCGACGCCTGTCACTTCCAGATCAAAGTGCATAGTCAGCAGCTATGCTTTTACTGTAGTAGGTTCTTCCAACAGTAATATCAGAGCCTTTATGTTGTTATGACATCAGAAAAGTGGAAAAAGTTTGAAGCCCAGAGTCCCAATTTGAAGAAAAACAAAAACACATAAACTAGGGGAGCTGTTCAACTTGCATTATCTACTTTGCCTGAGCGAGGCATAAATTTTGTTAACCACTATATTTTAGAATTGTTCTTAACACTTTAACCGTATTACCATGGGTAGTAAAATATATTTAACTCTAAAATAATATTTTTACCTAAAAGTTTAGTTAATACAGCATTAAAAAACAAGTACTTTAAATTACACAAAGAATAGAGTGGAGAAACAGAAAATGAAACAAGAGTTATTGGTGGAAGAACACACAGGCAAAGTAGAAAAGTGAGAGAGAAATAGAGCAAGTTGGTCAAATGAATGTAAAGAAGTTAGCCCCAGGTCTATTTTTAAATACAAGAGAGAGGGCAAAGAAGAAAAATGTTTTTGCCTCGCATTGGGTTTGGGGGCCAGGATATCATATCTGTCTAGAGTGGAAGCAATTCTCACTTAGCATTGGTAAAATAACTCAAATTGCAATAGACACAGGAATGAATGAAAACTGAATCGAAGAAAAGATATGTAAAATACATTTTGCAAATAACAACAATAAAAGGAAAGACACGGAGTACCTAGACAAGACATCAGGATGAAGGAAGCATTGTTTTGTCCTGCTTTATTTTGTTTGAGGATTGAAGTAACCAGAAGATACTTAAAAGGTACTGAGAATGTGACAGCAGAAAGAGAGTGACGTGAGGTTTTGGAAGAGCTCCCTGCGAAACTGAGAGTCTTCGTGGAGAGATTGGCTGGCCGTGGAGAGATTGGCTGGCTGTGGAGAGATTGGCTGGCCGTGGAGAGATTGGCTGACTGTGGAGAGATTGGCTGGCCGTGGAGAGATTGGCTGGCCGTGGAGAGATTGGCTGGCCGTAGGTGGCAGAAAAGTCCTGGAGGAAGGTCAGAGGAGGGCTGTTATCTCATGCGGAGCTTCCAAAGAGCTAAGGAAACATGGATGATACCTTGGTCAAACAGAGAAACCAAGTAGGGATAATGTCTAGACTATTTACAAACATATAAAAAGGAAACTATAAAAAACAGAGAAAGGCTAAAATCTATGAGAATAAATTTATCAAAATAGAGATAGATGTAGACTGACATGAAAATGTAAGTGTGAAATGTAAATATACAGAAGGAAAGGGGTTTCATAGAAACTGGAAATACATTTGATAATTACTTTGCAAATATTAGTTAACTGAAGAAAAATAATAATCATTTTCAAGGGGATTCAATATCCCAGAGAGCCAAATAGTTTTACAAATATTCTCTCATTAATGATGCTCACCAAAGCTGTTCAGACCACAGTTCCACAAGGCATAATTCCCAATTTTTAGGTTGAGAAGATGAAGTTAATTCAGTTACTAAGAAGTAAAATTAAGTCTGTCTAAATTAATTCATAGTTTCATTCATGTTTAAAACTACCATTGCTTGGGGCCAGAGATTTAGCTCAGTGGTTCTGGTGCTTGCCTAGCAAGTGCAAGGTCCTGAGTTTGATCATGGTAGTGACCAACAACAATACCAGGTGTGGTGACACATGCCCATCAGCAATCAGTGCCACATACCACAATGCCGGGTGTGGTGGCTCACGCCAATAATCCCAGAACTCAAGAGGCAGAGGCAGGAGGATTGCTGAGTTCTAGGTTTGCCTAGGCTACATAATGAGCTCAGGACCAGCCTGAACTACAAAGCGAGACCCTGTCTCAAAAAAAAGAAAAAAGAAAAAACAACAGGAAATAAAAACTACCATTGCTTTGAGCAATTAAAGGACATCCATTTTAGAATTTCAGAAACAGACAAACCAGAATTCATATGTTATTTTCATATCCTACATTGTCAACTTTCTGCAATCAGGGTGGGTGTCTCTTTCACCATTGTATAACATAGGCACAGCATGGTCCTTTCATGTACAGAAGGTACCAAAGAAGTGAATGCAGCATTAAATTGAATCTGTTTTTGCTTAGTTCAATAATACAGTGGGATAAAATGAAAATATTACAGGTAAAGAAACATGAAGGAGAGAAAATAATCTTAAAGGACAATATACTAATTAATCAAGAACTAACTTGATAAGACTCAAAAGTAATGGATTGTGTCCAGAGTGGCAGAGAAAAACCAATGATTTGCAAATGCTGGTTACAGAAGACATTATCCCATTGTCAGTGAACAAGGACAATGCAGTCTTAATTTTTGCCATGTCCTAGTATTTTAAGTAGATGAACTCAAACAGTCTACATGATATATTGTTCACAATTTACACTTAAGAAATATTTCAAAAAAGACTTTGTATTGCTAAGAACCTATACTGAATTTTAAAATTCCACTCCCATATTCACACTGTGAATAAAAATTTTCATTTTACTTAAATTAACCCTTTTTCAAACTCCACTTGGGAGGCTTATAAACATACCTTTCAAAAACCAGACTTTTACATATACAATTTTAACAACCTGGAATTAAGAGGGTAGAATCAAATTGTTGCATATTCTGGCAAAAGTTCACAGTTTTGAGTATCAAAGGAAATCATAATATGCATAATGCACAATAAGCAACATTTGCAAACTACACGTCTGGTGTGGGTACATCTGGTGTCATATTTAATTTGAATGTTATCTTTGTGCTATGTACTCAGCATGTCAAATAGTACCAGCTTTCTCGGTCCCCTAAAATAACACAATATTTAAGATGCTTCACTCCAAAGATAATGATCAGCAAAGCTTCAAAACCAAAAATCATAGTAAAAAATGAAACTATGAGCTAAAATTACGATGTTAACTTTTTTTTATTAGAGTCAAAATGTGTATTTCAGGGGCTGAGTGTACAATAAAATGCTTTGTAAAAAGTGGATTTAAAAAATAATACATCAGTTTATAAAATTCAGGTCAAAAATAGAAATTACTTCAAACCCAATCATTTATATTGTTTTAATTAATTGGGGGTGAATACCAGATATCTCCACATGCACAGTGCAGATAAACTAAGTAGAGTCCCACACAAGTACAAATAGGATTACTTTATGTAAAAAGTATATGATTTTATGTGAAGGTCACAAAATAGTCAATTGTATTTTAATTTTAATAAATGTGTTTCTGCCACCAGAAAAACCAGAATCACAAAGGAAAATGTAGTGGCTATACTTATGGTCAGGGGTGGGATGTTCAGGCTTCTAGAAGGTTTATTAAAGAAGCAAAGCATTGGTCACAAGTGGAAAGAAGTGCCATTAGTGCTATACTCTGGCCACAAGAATTCCTAGTTTTGAAAAAAGTAAATGCATGTGAATTATGGCTATTTTAAAGACCCCATTTCATTCATTTCGGATTAATGCTACCTAATAATATTGAGAAATAAAAAAGTTACCAAGCTTCTCTTGTCTTTTATTTTATTGTTATGACACTCGTCTCTGTTCCTTTCTTTCAAGTCCCTCCCCTTTCTGTGTTCACTGTTTCAATGCACTGAATAGTTAAGTGAATTTCAGTAACAGTTTTCTTCCAGAAACGACTGAAGAATACTGAGTTTTCTCTTGTTTGGGAATGACTGCCTTACGTCTTCGTACTTACTGGACAACTTTGATGGGGATAACGTTCTTTGTACCTGGTGTGTTGAACTAAATTGATTCGACTCCACTGTCTACGGGCATTTCTATGAAGAATTCTGGGCCACACCAATCACCTTTTTGTAAATGACATCCAATTTCTGCTTACATGCCTCAATTACTTTTTTAATTTGGGGATTTCTGTAGTCCACAATGTAAATCAGGCTTACTCAGTTTATGTTTCTGGAATATAACGTGTTTATTTGACTTTGACGTTTCAATTCTTAGTTTATTTCAAAAAAGAATTTAATTAATACATTTTAATTATTGCTCTGCTTTGTTTGCTCGATTCTCAAATTAAGAAACACCAGTTATTCTTAAATGGAGCATCTTTCTCCATATATAATCAGTACTAACTGCAAGAAGTGTGCACCTTTTTCTTTCAAATTAAAAATTTGCTCCTAATCACCAATTTGATTTTCTGCCATACTTCTATTTACTGCTACCAATGTTTTCAATTTACAGTGCTGTTGTTTAGAACTTCAAGAAAAGGAATTCCAGCAGTCCAGCATATCTGAGGGAGTCAGGATAATAGAAATGAACACAGGCAATAAAAATAACAGCATGATGTGCTTTCTAAATAAAATAGTGTTTCTAATAATATGAATTTATTCTTTTAGAGCCATTCCTACCTCAACAATCTTTGTAATGTTGATTATGATTAGTCATCCTGAATTTAAGAATATAAAAAGCAAAACAAAACCATTTCTGAAACTTCTGATCTTCTGTGCTCCGATTATCATTTGAATGGTATTAATCAATGTTTTGCTAATTTGTTACATCTGGTGTTTGTGCCCAATATCCATGATTTCTTCCTCCACCTATGTAAAAGCTTTTCGAACTGGAGGTTTTTTTTTTTTTTAAATGCATATTTTACTGCCAGGTTTAATGCCAAAGAAAACACATGTTTAAAAAGCAGCACTTTTGTTTTGTTGTGTTTTTAATCTTTGAAAACAATTTCCTTAGGATTATAAGGACATCTTGAAGCTTTTGAAAAAGTTGGAATATAAGAATAGATTTATTTTGATGGTGTTTTTTCTTTACAAAGAAGCAGGTGACCTAAAATGCACTAGAACGGGATAGGTAGGCTCTTGAAAGCAAGAGCAATCAGAAGAATGCACTGAAATAATCAAATATCACACAAGAGAGAAAAAGATATTTAAGAGCCAAATGTCACTGTAAAGCACAAGCATACAGAAGGACATAAGGAAATATCTCTGCTTTCCATGGGTGAGACCATGACATTACTACACAGACATGATTCTGCCCAGTTTTCAATTTAATACTATGGTATCCAACAGAAAAAAAAAAATTTAGACATAAGGAATTTTAAAGAAAAGTTACTAGGGCCGGAGGGTTAGCTCAGTGGTTCCGGCGCCTGCCTCACAAGCGCAAGGTCCTGAGTTCGATCCCCGGTAACCACATACAATGCTGGGCGTGGAGACTCACGTCCACCAGCCATCAATACCACATACCACAGTGCCGGGCGTGGTGGCTCATGCCTGTAATCCCAGCACTCGGGAGGCAGAGACAGGAGGATTGCTGAGTTCAAGGCTTGCCTGGCCTACATAGTGAGCTCAGAGCTAGCCTGAACTACAAAGTGAGACCCTGTCTCAAAAAAAAAAAAAA
>PVIC010012647.1:0-21714 GCA_004025085.1 Thryonomys swinderianus | reverse complement strand
TTTTGTACACTATAAAAATCCTATCTACTTCTACTTGTATTTCAAGCATCTGGCCTGTATCTACAATCATAGATGAAAAATATTCTAATATGGATATCTTCTCTAAATTGGTTTTGTTTTGAGTACGATGTTGTATTTTTTTGCTTTGTTTTAACTTTTATTTTGTGCAGCCTAAACTAGTGCTCTATCACTGAACTATAGCCCCAGCCCTGTAAGTTTTACTGCATTTCAATCTTATCTAACAAAGAAGCAAAGCTCTAAAAAAAATACCCATAACTTTAGAAACATTTAATTCATCAAAATATTAAGCAGCCAAGCTTTATTATGTGCAACTAACTTTTTGGCATATTACTTGCCACTAGACTATATTTAAGGATCTGAAAGCCTAATTATTAGGAAAAAGGAGCTAATATTATTTACTAATGCTAGTTAGTAGAGAGCAATAAGGAAATAGAATTTATGCTTCAGTGGATCATTTCATATTATTCTTTTTAAAAATTGAATTATCTATTGGTATGTTTTATATATGGTTCACAATCACACTCAACTTTGGGGAATTTGAACCAGTATATGACAGAAGTTAATTCTCATTTTTACCCATATCCCTACCCACCATTTCATATTATTCTTCGTGTTGAACGTAGTATCAGTCACAAAAAACAACACAGAGATCTAATTTTACTAAAATATTCATATTTAAAGAAAAACATTTGAATGATTAGGGTATTATAATATTAACTGAGCATGTGGCTTTTCCTTAGGCAACTCTTGAGAGCACTGACCTTACACTATCTTTTACACAAAATGAATAGTTCAGTTCTGTATTTGGAAGTTAATCTGTGACTTTATTCCAGAAAGTTATCAATATGTTATAAAGAATCATGTTTTGGTATAAATTCCCAACATAACTATTTTCTATCTTAATGTGTAAAATCGGTGCGTGTATAAATATACAAGTATCTATTTACAAATAATTCGCTTCAAGGATTGAGTGACAACTCCTAATGATCATAAATGCCCAGGTAGTGTATTTTTAATTTTTAGCGTATCATTTAAATAACTAGCGGTGTAAAATAAAGTGCATCTCTCACACTTGAGTGCTGTTTGTTATGTTCCGTATTTAAGTTTTATCAACCACCGCGATATTCTCTTCGTTGTCAGCAGATGGCGCTGTGGGTTTTAAATCACCGAGCTAAAACTCCCGAAGTGCACAGTTTTGAATTTTTAGTTTGGTTCTTTTCCATATTTGTTGCACACCCGGAGCGCGCTAAAAGCGGTCACCACTTTGTTCGAATCATTTTAACTTTTAAATGTGTTAAGAACTTCTCAACATTCTCTGAAGATAAAATGTCAGGAGAGAAAAAGTGTAACCCCAGTAAGTTACTTCAGCCCCTGGAGTGTGACCCAGGGGCCGAAGGTGGGAGCAGATTCCTCGTGAACCTTTCACTAGTTTGCTACTGTCTTTATCCGCCCATTCACATCGCTGTCTGACGGTTCAGTAGTGAAAAGCAGGCGCCAACTTATTCACTTGTCATTAAAAAAAAATGACCTGGGCTTAAAAAATAACCAAGAGTGGGCAAATCTGAAAGGAGCCTTTGGCGGAGGGCTCTGGAACTGTATTGTGTGCGTTGAGCCAAAAGGGTCGCTTCTCCGGAGCTGACAGACTTAGGCTCAGTTGTCACCAGAGAGAAGGTCGACCTCTTTAAAGCAGATTAGGAAAACCCCTCCCGAAAGACCCATCGGTGAGTCCCCACTTATTTCCACTTGCCCGGTGCACATCCTTGTAAGGGCAGGTACTGGAGGCTGAGCTCCCGGTGCACTCCCGGGCCTGCCAGCTCCCGCGGGTCCAGTGCCCTCGCTTTTCGCCACTCTGCGCGTCTGGCCGGCCGGGGATGACACAGCGGAAGCTGAGTCTGCCGCGAGTTCCGCAAGACCCGGAAAACACCGGCGCGGAGCTCTTGACCCCAGGGACTGGCGATCCCGGCCTGGAATCCCGACGACGGATGGACCCAGGCTCCCCACTCGTCAGAGTAGGGGACGGTGAGCTCTGTGCCGGCCGCGCGCGCCGCCAGGGGCCCGGCCTCCACCCGACGGTGCGACCAGGACGGGCAAGCTCAGCTTCAAGGTCAACGCGCTCGAACTCGGGCTGGAGCGAGGCCAGGAGCGCCGGGCGGGGCGCAGCGGGTGCGCCCTGGACGCCCTGTCGCTGCCAGACGCGACCATGCCGCTAGACTCGAGCCAACGTCCCCAGGGTTGCCAGGAATTCGCCTTTACGGAAGCGCACCAAAGTTAAAGTTGACCTTGTCTTTACAAAACTTTGTTTTTACTTTTTTAGACGTTCTCGCGCCGACACAGCTCTCCCCGTCAGAGAACACCCAAAGCTGTCCCCAGCCAGGCTGTTACCTGCCTGCTCTACGTGAGCGGTAAACTGCTTCGCCCGAGCTGTGGAAATGACCAAGAGGCGCCCCTGGCTTTGCGCTTCAAAGGTCCACGGAGTTCCTTTGTGATTTTACTGGATCTCTTATTTCAAAATGGAAGCGCATAGTAGGATGGCAGCTAAGAAAGTCAATAGAACCTTAAAATTACTTTGGCCTGAAAGACAGTTTTATAGTTTCAAGGCGGCCCTGCTCGTGGACTACTTTAAAATCCTTTCAGAGCCACATGCGTGCTCCCTCCCGCGATTCCAAAACTGTGTTTATCTTTAAGCGACGCGCCCTGGAGTGTGCACACAGCGTACACATTTGGTACCTGCATTCGGCCGGAAACACTTGCTGCCCCGGCGTGTGGGTCGGCGGTCCTCGCTGAGGCACGGCGCTCGGGACGCCACAGCGCACTTGGGCCAGAGGACAGTCCCGCGTCTTCAGTCCCTGGCGCAGCCTCAGGGGCCTCTCGGTCCCGCCCCCCAAACTGCCCCAACAGGATCTCCTGCCCGAGGTCTCGCTCTCAGGGTCCTCCGTGGGTCCGGACTCCTGGCCGGGGGTGCTTTCCCCGCCTCACACTGCCTGCGCCCAAAGGAGGCCCTGCGTTGGGCTTTCCCCGCCTCCTCTCCGACTTACTGGCGACCCTCGGAGCCCCGGCCTTCGCCCGATTTCTGGCCGGACCAAGTTCCAGCGTACAGTGTCGCGGAGCTTGTGCCCAAGGGTTGACCTCACCCTTCTGCTGAAAATCCGGGCAGCCCGATCCCGCCCAGGTGGGAAGTGTAAACTGAGGCCGAGACTTGAAATGGGCGACGCTTAACCTGGCAACCCGGCAGGTGTGGCAGGTGTGTTTTCATTGCCCCGAGAGAGCTAACTGCGGTGCTAAGTGCCTGACAACTTCTCAGAAGCAATCAGCAGAAGTTCATGAATGCATAAAGCTCCAAGCCCATTCCCGGCCGTTGTTACAAGGACCGAGTTAAAACCCTCTGTAAATTCTCCCGTCGTTTCTCAAAACAAAACTTCGAGCAACTATTAAGCAGTTACCTCCTCTGGGGAGGCAGGGGGGATTTCTTGACTCCCGAAAGAACGTAGCGTTTGGCTCCTACTGCGAGAAATACAGTTGCCTGAAAGTTTGTTCCAGAAGTTTGGAAGGTTGTGAGAAAGCAGGCGGGGGTGGGGGGAGGTCGTGGAGTTGGGTCTGGGAGAAGAGGGAATGCGCACTCGTGTGCTGAGAGTTCTGTTCCACAGCGCTGCAAAAAAAAAAAAAAAAAAAAAAAAAAAAAAAAAAAAAAAAAAAAAAAAAAAAAAAAAAAAAAAAAAAAAAGATCCTATGGAGGTCTGAAGTCTAGCCGGCCAGGCGGCGCCTCTGTAACACCTGGCGCCATCCCTGCTCTGCCACCCGAACCCTGAAGGACACAAGCTCACGGACGCCGGCCGCTAACCCTGCTCTTCCACCAGGCCCACGCGTGGTGAATGCGATGCCCTTCAAGTGCCCACTGCGGATCAACACGAAAAGTTCCAGCCCACAGGAAGGGCAGGCTGAATGGAGGCTCAAGTCAGGCGTCGTGGATGGGGGCAGGTAGCCATTCTTCCCAGAGCCACAGCCATGCTGGTCTCTGTTCTCCATTAAGTCGCCCCCAGGACTGCCACGTTAGCGTCATCAGGCACCCACCACCCAGACCCGCCTGTACTTAGAGGACCTTCGTTTCCAATACCAGGGAAAACAAAGTGCTGATTGAGAAACAATCCCACTAGCTTGTTATTAGTTTCCTAAGGGCTCCCGGCACAGGCAAGCATCGGGCTGGGACACAAGTAGCCTTCAGGTCTCCAGAGAGATGCATCTTCCGAGGCGCCGCCCGAGTCTGGGCGCTAGAGCTTTCTCCAGCCCGCCTGCTCTTCCTCAGTGTGTGGGAGCTGAACGACCCAAAGGGGCAGGAGCTGGGTGACCCCGCCACTGCCTAGCGTTTCGGCCCCTGGAGATTGTGTGCCAGGCAATTGTTTTGGCACGGTAGCCTGGACTCCTTTTCATCTTTTCCAGGTGAAAAGGCATACATTTTGGGTCACCCTCACCCTTCCTTGATGAGATAAGGCGCCCAACTGCTCTGATATTACCATTCAAAAACAGGTTCTGTGGCGAACCTCATTTGTGAATCTATTACAGAGATTAATAGATTATTTCTCCTTTTTCAACTAATTCTCAGTGGGGAAATTTAACCATATGGTAAGGAGAGAATTAGAATTTCATCACATTAGAGGAAAATGTAATGAAAAGAGTCCAACACCTGGGGCCAACTCCGAAAGCCACAATTAAAAGGTTTTTAATGAAACCAGAGAAACCCAAAACTGCATTGCTTTCAGTAACTCTGCCGCACAAGAAAGAATTGGGAAATATTGTTTTTACTTATGTCGTAAGGATGAAAACCAGCTGTTAAATACCATGTGCTCCGAAAAAGACCAGAAAACTCAGGAGCCAGAGGACTGCGTGCTCCATTTCCCATCCGGAGAGGACCACTGCTTTTCACAGTTTGCTCGGCTGGCCCTCCCAGTACGCCCCGGCCGGTCCCCGCGCCCCCAAAGGGCCTCCAGGCCGTGGCAGTTACTCCGCGGTAAAGCTCGCACAGGCCCCGCTCGGTGTTCCAGAGGACGCCGCTTCTGGTGCTGACTCTTCTGACGCACCTGCCTTCTAAGTTTGCAAACCAGCTTCTTCCCGCTGGAGAAATCTTGTGCTCCACAGTCACCGTCTCTGTGGCAATCATTTGTATTGCGAGGCGAAAGCACCCCCTACTCCCTTCCTAAAATGATTTTTAATAAATCAAATGGACTGCGTAATCAACTTGGTCATTTCACTTTATTGTTTCTCTCTTTCCACCGGATGGGAAGCGGAGTGTTCGGGGACGGGCGCTTCGTTTATGAGCGGGAAAGCTGTGCATTTGGGGTGAGGCAGTTTGAACAGCACCTTCCACCCTAAAGTCCCCTCTCCGGAATCAGACCCTAGACGTCCTCTAAACAGGGCGAGAGTGTCATTCTCGCCCGGGAGGGTAATTTAGCACAAGCCGAGACGGCGGAGGCGAGGGAAGTGCAGTGGGGGTGGGGTGCGGTGGGTGGTGGCGTCGGCTCTTCCCGGGACTCCCGGGCTTCGCAGCCGATCTACAATTTGCTGAAGGAGCAAAGAACATCCTCGGCTCTAAGTAGGGCTTTTAGTGTGCTCATTGATGAGTGAAAGTCGCCACACATGTCAAGCTAAAGGCAGTTGTTGGGTTACTAACAGGACCCAGCGCCTTGCAAACATATGCGCTAAGCTGTGTATACAGATGGCAGGCGGAATAATGGAGCAGGCGCCTTTTATAAAGCTCTAGCTGCTGCCTGTCTTCAGACCTGGGAAATGAAACTATTCAGACTCGCGGCCAGATAGCGCCTGCGATTGTTTGTTACCGTTTTAATCCTATTAATTAAAACGTTAACCTGATTGGGTAGAAAGCGCTGTCCCAACAGGCGAGTCTTCTTCATAATAACCTACTCAGAGATAATGATGTAAAAGACTCCCCCGTCTGTGGCGGCGGCTGCTTGATGGGTCCGGAAATCTCCTGAAGGTGAATCGGAGCGAGCTAAACGGTGCGGAGCGGAGCGGAGGCGCGGGGCCGGGCTCCGGGCGGCGGCGGCTGCGCTCCCTCCGCGCCCACCCTCCCACCATGCGGGGCCGCGGCCCATGGTGAGCCCCGGCGGCCAGCACCGTCGGCTGGAGACGAAGAAGAAGAAGAAGAGGAGGCGGCGAGCCAGGGGGAAGGCGAAGAAGAAAAAGAAAGAAGGGGAGCGGGCCGGCGGCAGCAGCGGGACCGACGCGCGCCCCAGCCCCGGAGTCCGGCTCGCGCGCGGCAGCGGGGCCGCCTGACTCCCGCGCCCCGGGCGGGGAGGCTGCGGCTGCGGCGGCCGGACGCGCCGGCGCCGGACCATGGAGCGCGGGCTGCACCTAGGCGCGGCGGCCGCGGGCGAGGACGACCTCTTCCTGCACAAGAGCCTGGGCGCGTCGGCCGCCAAGCGCCTGGAGGCGGCTTTCCGCTCCGCGCCCCCGGGCATGGACCTGAGCCTGGCGCCGCCGCCGCCGCCGCCGCCGCCGCCGCCCCGGGAGCGCCCGGCGTCCTCCTCGTCGTCGCCCCTGGGCTGCTTCGAGGCGGCCGAGCCCGAGGGCGCAGGGCTGCTGCTGCCGCCGCCCGGGGGAGGAGGCGGCGCGGGCGGCGGCGGCGGCGGAGCGAGCGTCCCCGGGCTGCTGGCGGGCTCGGCCGGCGCGGGGGGCGACCCCGGGCTGAGCAGCCTCCCGGCCGGCGCCGCCCTGTGCCTCAAGTTCGGCGGCGAGAGCGCCAGCCGCGCCTCGGTGGCCGAGAGCAGCGGCGGCGAGCAGAGCCCCGACGACGACAGCGACGGCCGCTGCGAGCTGGTGCTGCGGGCCGCGAGCGCCGACCCGAGGGCCTCTCCGGGCGCGGGGGGCGGCGGCGCCAAGGCGGCCGAGGGCTGCTCCAACGCGCCCCTGCTCGGCGGCGCCGGCGGTGCCCCGGGGGGCCCGGGCGGGGGCGGCGGGGGCGGCGGCGGCGGCGGCAGCAAGAAATCCAAAGAGCAGAAGGCCCTGCGGCTCAACATCAACGCCCGCGAGCGCCGGCGGATGCACGACCTGAACGACGCGCTGGACGAGCTGCGCGCGGTCATCCCGTACGCGCACAGCCCCTCGGTGCGGAAGCTCTCCAAGATCGCCACGCTGCTGCTCGCCAAGAACTACATCCTCATGCAGGCGCAGGCCCTGGAGGAGATGCGGCGCCTCGTCGCCTACCTCAACCAGGGCCAGGCCATCTCGGCCGCCTCCCTGCCCAGCTCGGCGGCGGCGGCGGCCGCGGCCGCGGCTCTGCACCCGGCGCTCGGCGCCTACGAGCAGGCGGCCGGCTACCCGTTCAGCGCCGGGCTGCCCCCCGCCGCCTCCTGCCCGGAGAAGTGCGCCCTGTTCAACAGCGTCTCCTCGAGCCTCTGCAAACAGTGCACGGAGAAGCCTTAACACACCCGGGGGACGCGAGAGCGACCCAGAAGCTAGAGGAAAGCGGAGAGCCGCTCCCCACCCCTTTGATTTTGGTTCTGAGTTGCGAAGCACTTGCAGAGCAAACAAAAGCAGAGGCGAGAACTGAGAAGTCTCAGAGACAAACAGGACTTTTGGCCTGGACGTCCCCAGTCTCTCGGTCTTTGGGGTGGGGAGGGAGGGAGGAGGGCGGTGGACTTGGGATGGAGTCCGGAAGTCTGCTTTTCCCAGAAAAATGGCAACTTTGGTGGCAGCCTAGACCGCGAGGAAGCGGGATTATCCTTAAAGGTGGAAACAAAGTCGAGAAGTACTGCTTGGTTTTTAAGCTTGGAGAGCACCGAATGGCAAAATACTGATCCTACTAATATTTGTGAATTTGGCTAGCGCAGGAAGGGAGAGGAGTCCGGGGTTGGGACTCAGGTGGGATGGAATATTCACTCAGACAAATCAGAAAGGGCACTTGAAAATAAATTTTGATTCTGAGCCAGGAGCAAACTTGAAACGTAGACTTATTTAAGTGCGGGGGGTGGGGAAAGAGAGACATGTTGCTATGAAAGACTTGTATTTTTTATTGTCTCTGAACTTTAATCCTGTGAAAATGCTCAAAGTTTTGGCGAGAGTGATATGGAAAACTGTGGCTGAAAGAATTGCATTTAAGAATATTTATGTGCACCTTGTTACTTTCAACTCTGCAATGATGTATTAACAATTCATGCTATTATTTGTTATTCAATGATTCTTCCATATTAACAGTATTTATCATGTGTTAAGGTCATGAGTCTTATGTGCAGATTTTTTTAAATGCCTCTAAAATTGTTTTATAGATTAACTTAAACTGTGTGCCAAGTGTTTAAAGGTTTATTTGCCAACAAGTATGAAGAGAAGTATTGATGTACTTGAGCTGCTTAGGTTTATGAAAGGTCACCTGGATATTTTCAGTTGCATCATCCCTGTATTTAAATTGAGCTTTAATAAATTGCTTTAGTCCAAAAATTACAGGAAAGGTGTATTCTTAATTGATGAATTCATTGATGTCATTTTTTGAAAAGGGGCTTATTTACATTCCAAAAGAGAAGAGCCATCACAGCCATAGCTCCTACATAAGTAAGAACATGCTTAGCAAGTATTTTTTTTCCAGGGTGTGCTGTGCATTTTTGAAAGGTCTAATTTAATTGCTTTTAATATATATGTGCTATATAAGTTATTTTAACTGTGGAGAATTATTTAAGTTGAAAGACTGGTTTGATTTGCCTATGGTGTGAAATCCTTTGTTATTTTTCTAAAAAATTTTTAAAAAGAATAAAATAAAAGTAAGGAAGAGCAAGAAGCTATTTACCCAAAGTGAGCTTTCAGTTTTAGTTTGCATGGCTATTTGCCTGGCCTTCCATCCTGTGAAAATCAAGAAAATCTTTAAAAATGGGAATCCTGCTATTTTCTACTCCTTGCAGATAATACAAACTCAGTTTGTCAGGTTGGATGGTGAGTTGGGAGTTCCGGTGGATCTGCTGGTGGGCTTTGGATGTGTAAAAGAATGATATCTATCTATCTATCTATATCTATATATATTAAATAGGTCGATCAGACAATGACAGCTATGTATGACCATTTGTATGTGTATCTGTCAGAAAGAATCTTTATTAAAGTATTTTGATCAAACATTTTATTATGCTGTGCTTTGTGTAAGGAGTAATCTTGTTTTTGTGTTACTCTGAGGGAAATATAACAAAAGGAAGGAGTTTCAGAGAAGGTGGAACTAAAGTTTCTTCAGGGATGCATAACTAAGTACAGTCCTGCCTCACTTGTTCACTGCTCAGAAGGACCACAGCTGAGCCTAGCCGTGGGAAGAGTGGCGATGGGGTCAGTGATGGGACCCAAAAGAGCTCCACAGTTCCTGGCTGTTGCCATGGACTTAGAAGGCCACGCTGCCCCTCAGATTCTTTTCCCACTTGTATGGCATTGATATCCATTCAGGGGGCCACCAAAGTAGGTAAAGTTTCTTAAAGTTCATAAGCAGAATTTCTACCTCTGAAGGCCAAGAAAAAAAAAAAAGAAGGATTGGGATTATCTGAGCATTGATGTGTCACTTTTTGTGACAAATGATTCAAATGGGTTGAATTATACTATTGTAAATAACACCTAGAGAGATTTTCAGAGCATGCTCTACGTGTTGCTTGTGAATGAAATTTTTAGATATTTGAATTGGGTTGAGCATGGATTCTACTAAAGAATGACGTACACACTTGTATTTGGACATTTCTATCACCTTCAACTGTAGAAAGTGCAGTATGTATCGTACTGGAAGTAGTAGACGGACATGGCGGTGACCACAGTGATGATACAGTGGGAAAGAAGTTAGTGTTTCTTCTGTACCCAGTGTGCTGCATGCATTTTTGTCTGTGTAGACTCAGCTCATGAAGATAGCCCTAAATGCCATCAACCTTAGTGGGGGGTGAGGGAGAATATTTTCTGCTCCACTTGCCATCAAAGAAGATTAATCAGAACCTGTAACTTTTCAGAAAACATAACAGCAAAGGGCCTTGAAGCCGGAGCCCTCCCAGTCTGGCAGGGGGGTAGAGAGGAAGGAGACCAAGGCAGCCCCCAGGCAGGAGGAGACCTGTCTCTCAGCATTTACCAGACAAAGCCTGGGTGCCTCTAATTATGATTATTAAAACAATTTCCATGACGATGTCTAATATTATGTTAATTTGAAAACAACTGTGTATGAAAACTGTCGACTATAATACCTAAATTCATTTAATGAAACACATCGTTAAGGCAATTAAACCTCCTGGATGTGATTAAGAAACATAATTACGACACTGTTCTGCGCCATAATTGGGTGTCTTTAATCAAGGGGTAAAGTGATCAGCAACACAGCCATTAGTTTGTATTGTTCTGGCCCCGCTGTCCATCATTCTGATTAGGAATTAACCACAGCCACCAGCAGTCTCTCTCTCTCTCTCTCTCTCTCTCTCTCTCTCTCTCTCTCTCTCTCTCTCTCTCTCTTTCCCTTTTGCATATTAACATCGTAGGGAACACATTTGGTACAAGATTTACTGCTTAATATTTCTCATTGTTAAGATCTCCTTGAAATACTTCTGCTACAACCTCTGTACTGTTCAACTGTTCTTAAAAATTGAGTAGAATATCATATTTTGAACTTCAGGGGGGAAAAAAAGACCTCTCACACTTCAATCACCAGGCCTCCGGGTCTTACTCCTGAAGAGACTGGAAAGGGGGGAGGGTGGGGCCGGGAAGTGGCTGTGAGGATAAATTGAAACGTCAGATGAGAAGTTATAACCATGAAATACAACAAGGTTAATGATATTTATTTTCATTTAATAACTTCAGACAAGTCAGCCTTCTTTCCAGATCTAAGAGTTGGTCATCGGGTGGTTGTAACTCTGGGACCTCTGAAAGGACAGGGGAGGGATCTTTGGATTTATCTAAGTGGCCCTCTCTGCCCTAACTCCCATCTTTCCAAAATTCTTCAACAGCAGTTTGGGGAGCAAGAAACCAGTGGCTGGAAAGCATCATTTTCTTCCTGACAAGCTATGCCCCCCCAGGCCACTTTTCTTTGGAGGTTTTTGCCTGGTCCAGGAGAGCTGACCCGAAACGAATGGGCCACGCCTCCTCTCCAGCGTGGGACACCCTGGTAAGAACCGCTGGCCCAGCGCGTGGCGCTCCAGTGTACTCTGGCGCCACAGAGGCTTGTGCCCCAGGATAAAGGACAACGGAGCCTTCTCTGGTGTGTGCTGCATCTTGGGGCACTTGGGGGCTGATCTGCTGCTCAAGTGGCTCTGAAACTTCAACTTAAGGTTCTACTTGGCCTTTTAGTTCCACTTGTTTTTTTCCTCAGCTTGACCCTGGCAACAGCAGAAGCGCTGAGCTTTTCATGTACTACTATAGCAGCAGGAAATGATCACCTTGGCAACGCTCAGCCATCCCTTCTCCCCTCTCTTGGTGGTTAGAGCCTGAACTCTGCAGCGCGCTCCCGGTGTGCAACTGGGTAACTCGTGCAAGCCTCTGTACCACCCTGACGTCTCTCTCCCTGCAGGCCCCTGCTACCCTTCCTCACAGCCAACTGTCCACCAAGGGAGGACACAGGCGCACCAGATTTCCTTTCCCCCTCACTTTCCATCTCTGACGCCACATCGGACCTTATCGAGGAGACTCCAACCCTGCGATTGCTCTGCGATGGGTGGCGTCGACTTCTCCAATATAATGACTTATGAAAGATACAATCATGTGTTCAGTTGAATCCTCCATTTCACTGTTAATGGTGCTCTGAGCACACTGACGTATTAGATGGTATGGTAACTAATTCCCACTAGGAAAAGGGTTAATACACTTCCTAGATTTTGAGAAATAGTAACAAGAGAGTTCACTTCCCAGCTCGAAGCACTTTGCCTCGGTTTTGGCTGGTGGAGCCAGGGGAGTTCAGGAAGTATGCTCCTGAAAGCGGGAGGTAAGGAGTCCTGGTCAGGAGAAGATACTTGGTCAAAACTTTAATGAAAATATGATTCCTATGTGTGTGTGTGTGTGTGTGTGTGTGTGTAAGGGGTTGTCAACTACACATTGGAGCTTCTGTATAAAATTTAATTGCAACATCTCAACATCAGAAACATAAATAAGTTTTATTTTAATTAAAATGCAGGTCATACTAAATTATCCACGTGCCAAGCAACTTTATATCAATTAACATTTTTGTTGTGTTGGCAAAATAATTGAGCCTGTCTCTAGCGCACTACGTGTTAGCATCTATAACTCTAATGCCCCTGGATTTGCCAAGCCAGTGAGCTGCAGGTTGAATTAAATTCAGCCTTTTAAATCAAAACTCAGCCTCAGGCACAGTAGATGGGTGGAAAAACTAGAAGACAGTAACTTTGGTTGAAGAGCAGAAACAACATTCAGGCTGGGTTCCAGGCAGGGTGACAAGGGGTCTGGCTCAAACCCGTGCTCAGTTTGGTCCTGGGCAAATGTTTGTATGGGAAGACTACAAGGCTGGAGGAAGGAGGAAGGGGAGGAGACCTTTCAGTAGGCCGGCCAGCCTGGGGCTGCAGACAAACCAAAAGACCTCTACAGTGCTTGCCACCTCTCAACTCTGGAGGACCCCCCCCCCACACACACACACACATTAGAACCCAAGACTATGTCTTCTCCCCAGACTTCTTGCTGGGGCTATTGCCCGTTAACCTCCCAAGTTTCTTGTGACAGAAAACAAACCTGAGGGACTATGCCTTGAACTCTCTTAAGGGCGCCCTTAGGATTTAGTTGTCCTGCATCACTGTGGAGTGAGGTAGGTGGACTCAGGCTTCTAGACAGCACAGTGGCAAGCCAGGGAATTCTGAAGACATGGCCCAATTTTAAACCCCAAAGAATTCTTCTCCTCATTTTGGCAAGGCAACTCTGCTTGCATTGGAAGTTTGATTTGAGTGAAATTCCTGTCACCTTTCCTGAATCACTCATTTTAATGTGATCCTGCAGACTCTTCTGGCTTGTTGCAAAACAACTACATCAGAGAGAGGGAGGAAGGAAGGGGGAGGGAGGGAGGGAAAAAGAGAGAGAGGGAGAGAGAGAGGGAGAGAGAGAGGGAGAGAAGGGAGAGAGAGGGAGAGAGAGAGAGAGGGAGGGAAAGAGGGAGAGAGAGAAAGAGAGAGAGAGAGAGAGAGGAACTTTTGCTCTCTTGCCTTTTTTCAGTGTTCACTAATCCAGGCAGCAGAAATGCAGATACAAGAAATTTGAAAAGGAAATGACCAGGGTGGGAAGGACAGACTTCGGAGGGAAAGAGGACTGTGTAGCTAGCATCTGGCCCCCACGGACGGAAGCTTTGTTGGGGCCACTTGCTTTAATTGCACACAATGAGGTATCATTCTCTTCCAGTTTGAGAAAGAGTTAATTCTTTCCCAAAGACCATAGTTGCCCTTGTCTTCTCAACCTGGTTCAGAGATGCAATAAAATATGAAGGAAATTTATGATCTGTTTCAAGCATTTTATTGCTGTATTTTTAAATTCATATATGCACATATAAGAACTATGATCTGTGAATAATTTGAAATGCTATAGTAGAATGATACATTTTAGATAAAACATAACCATATCTTTATATAATTGTCTCAGATTAAAATAAAAAAGAAAAATAGATTTCTAATGTGAACCAAACTGAAAAACTAATGACAGCCATAAACTGCTAACCAACCATAAATTTACATCTTCATCAAATGTTAAAATGGTATCAGTGGTTATATAAAGCAATTATTATTTCTCCTTATAAGTTTTAGAATAAAGTTCAGGTATATTTAAAGGACCTATTATTTACAAATTTTTCTCAGTATTAAATATTTTATTTTTTATTAGGATGGCCACAACTCAAATCTGTTATTTTAATAGGTGTTTAGAGAGGACAATTTGGATTCAAACATAAAGTTGCTTCATGGCCTGACCTCTTTTTATACCTGTTTTTTGCTCTGACTGTTACTGAAGAATTTGATACAAGGATTTTTTTGTTAAATATCTTTATTTACTCTTTGAAAAGAGAAGACAAATGATACCTTATTATGGACAAGACTGAGACTATATACCTACCTGGTTAAAACATTAAATCATACATTTTCTGTTAACATAAGCAGAGCTGCATTTGCCCTGCTCAGTCTCTACTCAGAATTTTGTTTAACATTTGTACATCAGGCTGGGCCTGTGGCCTTCACCTGGGATTTCCATGAAGGGAACAACATTCTGAAGCCAAGACTTTACAGCATCAGAAACAGCATGGAAGAGGAAAAGACATCTACCTATTAGACGACTGATGTATCAGAAATTGGGGCCAATTATGGCTTTATTTAATTTTCTTTTGGAGATGCATCAGACATACATATCTTTAAAGTGTAGGTTTCTCAAGAAGGCAAAATTTAAAAAAAGTCCATACTTAGTTTACAAATCAGGCTCTGTACAATTTAGAAAATTATTTTTATAAAAGCATAAACAATTTCATAAATTAAAAAGATATGAGTGACACATACTCAAAGTTAAGTTCTTGTTATTTACAGTATATTGATCTATAGAATAGATGTGAATGGTCATTGCTAAAGGTCAAGGATTAGTGAATATTTCCAAATGTATTTTTATGACTTTTATGTGACGTGATTAAAAATAAAGTTTTTTAAAGTGCATAACTAATTATACAAAATTGACGAAATACTACATACACAGTATTAGTGATTTCAAATACTTCTTAAAATAAGCCACTTAAAGTATAAAGCAAAAGTTCTTATAAAACTTTAAGTAGACTAGTTAGTTATTAGAATAAGTAATCAATGTACATTTCATTGAAACACTTAAAAAATAAAAGACAAAAGTTTTCATTACTGTTCAAGATATAGGTCAGATAGTAATGACATACACTTTATGTTAACTATAATGGCTAGTTTTCAGTTGTTAGAAATAAAAGTTATCATAAATAAGTACTCTTTTGCAAGTAAATAAAAATCTCCAACTGGTACATGCTTTATATCCACAAATGTTTGACTCTGACTCAATGATGAATCATTAGACAGTAATACCTTTACTTCTTATTTCCATTCCTCTAGTTTCTCCTATAAGCACAAATTGCTGTGTCATAAAGTGCTTCAGATTCCATCTCTAAGCAGTTATTTTCTGTGTAGTTTGCAATATATCATGTCTCTCCTTATAAAAATCAATATTTAGAAATCGAGAACATAAAATATACTTCAAATAATTAATAGCAAAAATATAAAATACTCTAAAAATACAGCATAACTGAGTATTTTATTAAACTAGCTCTGATCCAACTAGGTAATGAGCATTATTACTTACATTATCACAGCTAATTCCAAAAATTTCTGTAAGTTTTTATTTACTTAGTAAATGTCTTAGTAAAATTCAAAGCAAAGATAGTTATTTTACAGAAGGAGAAATTTAGCCTACTTGGTAAATATACAATGGTGAACTGACTACTTCAAACAAACAGAAGCAGCTTCTACCAGGTTAGCTTCTGTTAGCTGTTCCCAGGAACACCTGACAGACTTTAGAGTCAAGGGGAGTTCCTATAAAATGTCCGTCATCCAATATTTTTAGAAAAGCTAACTGTCCCAGTGAAATATTGTATGTAGTCACTAAAAGAGTCACATTTCATTTTCATCAATGGCATTCTGTATTATATGCATCATTTAGAATTTGCACTTCAGTTTTGTGAATAGAATACTGTCCAAAATTACACAGCCTCATTCTTTGTCTATGATAAAATGGAGAAAACTGCAGAAGACAGTCCAGATCGAATGAAATTTTCTCCCTCCTATTTCCTGTGATTCTTATACAACTCTTTTTCTACAGAATAGTACTGATTATTCAGACCTGTAGCCGAGCCAGATTGGCTGGCTTAAAATATACAAACTTAATGATTATTTCTTGGATCTATTTTTACTTCACACACCATGTCAATTAAGTTAAAACATAATGAAAATGTTCTGAATACAATAATTGATACTTTTTGGACGAGCGTAAGAAAAAAAACATATGATATATGTGTATCAGAAGGAATTGAGAAGTATGAGAATTCAGAGAGCAAAATAATTTTCCAAATAGTTACTATTTGTAATAAAGTCTTCTGCCACGTGATTTATTTATAGCAAGACAATACAGAAACAATTGTTCATTGTGGTTTCAAAGCTGATGTTTTAAATTTTGTTATAAATAAAAGACTGTAAGTATATTTTCAAAATGCTTGCATTTCTTGTTGAATTCATTTAAAAGCAACTTATTTAATCATAGATTCATGTCTTCTTTAAACAATCAAAATATAGTAGTAATATATCAAGATAGTAGTTTTTCATAATTTATACCTTTCTGCTCAAAAAATAACCAGTGACAAATTATCTTAAAATTGCTAATTATCATCTATTTAAAATTGTGCATTTGTGTTTTTCATGAACTAAATTTAACTTACTCTAGAAAACAGTATTGACAAAGTAAATATTTACGTGAAAAAGCTCAGTGATCACTTAATGATTACTGATTTAGATAAATGCTAAGAAGTACACTAAGTAAGAAACATTTAAATGAATATTATAGAATTTTATGAGATTGCTTACCATTTAAAATAATACTGAGGGAATATAAGTATGGTGTATAATCTTTTTGACTATAATTGAGTATGTGATTTGACCTAATAGAGTATGTGACTATGAATATCAAATAACATGGGGCAAGTAAATAACAGTTTCCAATACTAGCAAATTTAGTATGTTAAAAAAGGAATGTTACAAACATACTTGTTTAAATAATAATTGCTGTTCTTTTATCCTAAAATCTAGATCTTGCTAAACTTTGGATCTTGGTTTTCAGATTTCAATTTTAGGTTCAAAAATGCTTAATAGAAATGTTACTCAAATTATATTTTTCTGATAAAACATGCAAAAATAACCATGCAAACTTTAAACATAGAAACTTCTTTTCTTCCCTATGTTGTCCAAGACATCATACAGTGGAGAAGATATAATGAGATTTTCTAGAAAAGGAAAACTGAGGTAGATAAGAGTTCCTAGAGTGACTGCTTATAAACATGCCTTATTTAGTGATAAATGACTTTACCATCATTTTATCAGGGTATATATGCAGCTTCCACTAACTAACCATAAGCATTGTTACTATTAGTCATTGATATAAAATACTTTGATTATTATTTATTTCCTTTAATTCAAAAATTAGGTGAGGTTGTAGATATAAAAATATGGGACATATGTTGGAGAAAAGTTAGCTTCCTTAACAAGAGGAAAACTGTTTATTTACATGCAGGGCAATGAATCCAGATCCATACTTGCACCCTGTACTGAAATCAGGCCAAAGTGGATTTAACTCAGCGACACCACCCATGCCCAGCAAGTACGACATCCTGAGTTCGATTACTGGTAAAAAAAAAAAATCCAATCAAAGTGGATCTAGATAGAAATATAAACAGTTTGTGAGAAGACAAAATAGGCATAACTGTGAACAGATAGGCATAGGCAAGGACTTTATGAACAGAACTTTAATGGCACAAGAAATAACACCAAGAATCAACATATTGGATTTTATCTAATTTAAAAGATTTTGCATGGCAAAGGAAATAATCAAAAGGGAGAAGAGATAATCTACAGAGTGGAATTTTTTTTTCTTTTGCCAACTATTCAGGCAGAGGACCAAAATCAAGCATATATAATGATCTTAAAAAATTAGATCCCTCCAAATAAAAACCCAATAAAAGTAATCAATTAAGTGAATAGAAGTTTCTCAAGAAAAAGAAAGACAAATTGCTAATGGGTATAAGAGAAAGTGTTTGGCATGTTTGATCATTAGAGAAATGCAAATCAAAACAACAGTAAGATCCTCTCTTACTCCAGAAAGAAAGGTTACTATCAAGAACTCAGAAAACAACAAATGTTAAATGTAGGAAAAATAGCTCTGCAGTGCTCTTGGTGAGAATACAGACCAGTAAAAACATGATTGAATATAGTAATTCCTAATATAGTATTGAATATAGTAATTCCTAAGAAAACTAACAATTAGAAATTTCTTTTGACTCAGGTATATGGTCCTGAAAGAGTTAAGGACATTACAGTAGTGATACATGCATACTCAAGTTTATAGCAGCACATCTCATAATAGCTAAATCTGAGAAATAGACTATATGTCCATCAGCAGATCAATAAAGAAAAAAATGTAAAATGAAGTACTACTCAGCCATAAAGAAGGATAAATTTGAGTCAGTTGTAGGAAAATAGATACATTTTGAGATCAAAATACTAAGTAAATAAAGTCAGGCACTAAAGGTTCGATACCACATGGTTTCTCTTATATGAGAATTTCAAAGTATAAATAATTTAAAACTCAAAACACATCATGAAAACAGGAAGATTCTAGTGATAAGAAACAGGCATGTGGGGATGGGAGGAAGAAGAGTGAAATGCGAAGTAAAAAGCGTTGAGGTACAGTATGTAGATGAACCAATTCCCCATGATGAAGACATTAATCAGGTATTGCACACACTCTAATAAAAAGCCTTCTACAATGCATGGAATAGTTTTTTTTTTAAAGTTCTGGAGCTTCAGTGATTGTTTGGTTTTTGGCTATTTTTGTTATATTATCACAGAAGTGTTGTATATGTAATTACACTTGGTAATTTCTCCTTACAGAACACCATTTTGAAATGTCTGGTGGATGATTTAGAACTAGTGCTAAATCAGAATTTAAAGAGCTAAATTGATTACTTACAACTATATTCACAATAACTTGGTTGTATATGTGTGTGTTTTTCCCCTAATAAATTGTGTCTTTTTGAAAGGGAAGCATAATTGAGTGCACAGTATCATCTCTGGAATACAGAAGAGGTTTTGGCTCAATAAGTTAATAGTGAATTAATTACTGACTCTGACATTATTCCCTTTAAAGTACATAAGAATGATTTCAAAAGGTGCGTATTAGTTTAAAGTCTTTAGTCTCTTTAAACTTTGAATTGTAGGTTGTTTATATTTTCCAAGATAAGTTCACCAGTGTACCTGTTGTTACTCAATTAGAACATGTCCAAGAGGCCTTATTATTTTTATTTTGCAAATGAATGTAAGGAAGCACTGAGAAGGGAAGTGATTTGGTGGAGAAAAGAAACAAGTTATATCTCAAGTAGAATCTCTTGTCTTTTTACTTAATTCTTCATGACTTTTTTCTAATCACAAATACTTTAATGACTGGATTCAACCATCATAAAGCTATTATTTTGTCTTGGCACTACTGTCCATTTTTTTCATGTAATCTTCTCTCAACCATTTCATACATATTTTCTAATCTAAATCCATATATAATTATAATTGTGTATTGAATAGATATTACAATATAATTTTTTTCTGTGTCCTTTCTGCTGCAGCAGAATGCAAGAGTATGTACGATGCAGCTAAATTAAGAGAATAGATCGCTTCTCGGCCTTTTGGCTAAGATCAAGTGTAAATTAAGAGAATAGAGGTTCTTGCCTTAGGCAATATAGTGGAATAAACGTCCTAGCATAAAGCAAATGAATCATGAGCATGATGGGAAGGAGATGAGCCTAAGGCCCATGCTGGGAACAAGGATGTGTGTGCACATGCACGTGCAAAATCACAACCCCTGATGTAAAGCCAAGAACTTGGAGAACCAACATACTCACTAGGTGGCGTGGAAGGAAACTTTGCTCTGGAGAACCAGACTGGAAATTTATGGCAGTTACCTGCCCTGGCCTTAGCTCTGAGTAAAACAAACAAATGGGTCTCCTATTTCTAATTATAATGTGCATTCCGCCCATGTTATGGGTTATAGCTAGAGAGGACCCCAAAGTCTCATGCACTCTTAGGTGGGACTTGAAAACCTGATTGGATCATGGGCGTGTGACGCTGGATTAATCTACGGATTGGGTTATGGCTGGGTGTGATGTTGGAGATGAAGTTTGCTAGGAAAAGGTGGGTCACTGTGAGTGGTGTGAGCTGCATGTGCGTGTAAACACACCTTTTCTCCTCCCTTGCTGGCCCTCTGCGTCCTGCCTGCCTTGCCATGAGCTCTCGCTCCTGTGCTATGCTGCTTTGCCAGCCAACTATGGAAGAAAACCTCTAAAATCTGCACTGAAATAAACTACTTCTTTAACTTGTGTCAGGTATTTTGTCTCACTAACGACAAAGTACTGAGACAACCTAATTTTAGGTATAAACTTCACAATATACTTAATGATTTATTTTTCCTCTGTAACATCAAGCTGAAAAACTTTGTGTGATCTAAGTTTGAGAAGATCAGTAGTCAGACAAAAGCGAACACAAATTCTGTCTGGAGGGATTAACTTTAAATTCAGGTCTTAAGGCTTCTAGAGATAAAATTCCAAGGAATGTGGGCTCAAAATCAAACTATTCCAAGAAAAGTTAAAGGGGGGAAAAAAAAGCAGTGGCAGCAACAAGAAAATAAAATGTTAGAATCAGGTTCACAAAACACCAATGAATTGGAGATATTAGTGATAGAATACACATTATTTTTCTCACTTAGGGTCTGATGAAGGAACAAGATATTAAAAAATGGCCACAATGAACAAAAGAGAACTGTCGAACTGCAAATGGTAACCACTGAATAGAGCAAAGGCAAGCAAGTGGAAACCTAGAGAGTGGACGCGCTGGAGGATGGCAGTGTGACCCAAATTCAGCAGTGCAGACCCCACAGGAGAGAGAAGTGGATGCGAGAGTAGAACACCACAAATTTGGAGAGTCTCAGAATGAAGACAGCCAGGGACTAACTGTGTGTAAGTGGTCGGGACAAAGGAGACGGGGTGTCGGGCAGCCCAAGGCAGAGGCTGACTGGGCCCCGCAGTGGGAGTCTGGGAAAGTTCTGCAGCTCTGCCTTGGCCTCTGCCTCACAAGTGCCCCACTGACACACGGTCCAGCGCTGCATGAGCAGTGCATTAGAACACAGCAAGTGAGCGTCACAGAATAGGAGGTTGTATTTAGGAGCCAAAGGGTAAATGTATACAAGAGCTTTAAAAATATGACAATAAGAAAATGATTTATGAATAATATATTTATGTGAATTAAAAACATGCACTCAAGATACTCATGTATGTGTTGTAAAAACATACAGATAAAAAGGTGCACATCAACTAGGAGTTAAGACTAAAATAGAATAAGAAAATAATGACAGAAGGGACTGGTTTGGGTCAATTATAATTGGATATCATAAAGCATGGAAGAATTATTACTTGAGATTAAAATAAACATGGAAAATCTAACTAATAGAGATGTTAGAGAGCAGATTAAATATATTACATGGAAAGAAATTGGAAGACACATCTAAGAAATACCGTGAATATAAGTTAGACATAAAAACTATGGGGAGAAAATGTCACAGAACAAGGAGTATACATAGAGAAGATCTAATCAGGACTCTGAAAGGCAATAATCACAGAGAGAATGACTAATAACGTTCCATACTTGATTTCTCAAATTTTCTAGGCCACTTGTGACTTGCAAGCATGATCGACAGAGTTGAGAACACTGCAGGCAAAATGAACATATTAAAATATAAGAAGTAGGCCACACATGGAAGAATTAAACTGGCTCTCCACTAACCACTCAGTAACAAGAATGGAAGCAATAAGAACATCAGATTATCTCCAAAGAGCTAGAGGTAGTATCTATGAACCTAGACTTATGCAGTTAGCAAAACCTTTTAAGAATGAAGGCTGGGGGG
>PVIC010012646.1:0-30423 GCA_004025085.1 Thryonomys swinderianus | reverse complement strand
CTTGTTTTTGAGAGGATGAGGTTTGAGACAGGGTCTTGCTATTGGCCTTGAACTCACTATGTAGTCCAGGATGGCCTCAAACTCATGATGATCCTCATGCGTCTGCCTCCTAAGTGCTAGGATTGTAGGCATGCGTTACCAAATCTGTCCCCTTTCCTTGGTTCCTATGTCCAACATGGTTTGAGTTTGTGACACCAACTATGTTGTAGCTGAGGGTTTGCAGGTCTTCTCTAGAGTCTTGGAGGCTGCAGTCAGTGTTAGCACCTCAGTTGTAGAGCATTGTGCCTCCAAGCTCATTCAAGTTGCCAGAATTCTCTTGCAGTGTCTGTCTGAGGGTGGTGACTTCCTCAAAGGCAGAGCCTAGGGCTGTTGGTTCCTTAAGACCAGTGTGGGGTAACACTCTAACCTAGTAGGACAGCCTCTGTTTGCAATGCTCAGAATCAAACTTGGGGCCTTGTGTATGCTCAGCAGGTGCTGTGCCACTCAGTCCATGGTAGGATTGTCGTAACCACATGATCAAGGTGATGCTCTGTCCCTTAGTGACGGTCTTTGGGTTAGAGCCAACCTCCACATCTCATCTCTGGGGCAGAGTAATGTGAGGACCTGTCTGTCACATTGTTTATGAGTTCCATTGTTTCTAGGTCAGTGAGGTTGTAGGTTTCTGGTTTTTGTGGAAGTCAGTTATCAGAGGATTTGTTACAGTTGCTCATAAATACTGTACATTGTAGATACAGTACCTGTAAGAAATCTCTGTGAGGGTTACTGTCCCTCATCCTGCCTAGTTCCCAGCCCCAGAGTTAAACTCACTGTTCCCTTGTTTGAAGGAATCTCTTATATATATGCCTGTGCGCTGTTAAGTATGACTGTTGTCGAGGTGTCTCTTGGTGTCTGGCTGGTTGCATGATGAGACGTGGTGGGCTTTCTTGTGCTGTTAAAGAGTAAATCAGACTGTGGCTGATTTACTCCTGATTCATTCTGTGCATCTTCTCATGCTGCTATGACAAAGTGCCAATTTCAGTAGAGTAAACGTTTATTTCCTCACTGTTTTGGAGGCCAGGCGTGCAAGGTCAAGAAACTTATAGGTTTGTTTTGTCAATTTTTCCTGAGCTGCAGGTGGCTACCTTCTCTCTGCAGCCTCATGGCCTTTTGCAGTCACAGTGTAGTATTAGGACCCAATCACATGATCTCATTTGACCTTAAATACTTCTCTAGAGTCTTACTCCAAATATAATCTCACTCCAAGTTAGGGCTTCCACATGAGAATTTTAGAAAGAGAAGCCTTCAGTCTGTATCACCCAGTGATTTGAAATGTCATCTTTATAAATGTTAAGTTTTTACTTGGAGTGACTGCTTTTATCTGCCCAGCATTTCTTCCCTGGGTCTCTTGTCCTGCATACGGAGTGAATCTGAGATTATTGTATTCATGGGCGGTGTGGGGGGGTGCTACTGGAGCTGAATTGCCAGGAGGTATGACTAGGAGTGAGGAAGGCTGTGGCACAGTGTCCTGAAGACCATGAGACCCCGAGGCTCATACCACAAGCTTCTTTCTAAAGCGGACACTGGTAATGCTTTTTCTGTTATTTCTTTGTTCTGCTTGCACAACGGTAGTGGGTTGTTTTTGCTTTCTGTTGGGTCCTGATTTGATTGAACTTCTCTGTCCTATGTCTAATCTTTTGGGTTTCACTAAACAATCTTGAAATATTTGTGCACAAAGATGATACTATCTAAAACGATATTTGCTTTATGTTCCTTTTAATACATTGATGACAGTTTTTGTTACCCTTCACTTCAGTTTTTAGTTTTAGTTAAAATTTATGTCACCTATCCCACACCCACAAACTTGTCTGCATCTGGCTTGGCTTATGCTTAGCTTAAATCTGAACAGTCCCTCTCTTGAGGGGGCACTGTGTTCATTGTATTCAGGCAATGATGGCTGTCACCTCCTCCTGAGGGTCATTCTTTTTTTTTTTTTTTTTTTTTTTTTGAGACAGGGTCTCACTTTGTAGTTTAGGCTGGCCCTGAGCTCACTATGTAGCCCAAGCAAACCTCGTAGTCAGCAATCATTGTGCCTCTACCTGCCCAGTGCTGGGATTAGAGGCATGAGCCACCACTCCTGGCACTCTGAGAATCATTCTATCCAGGATTGAATCCATGCAGTTTGCACTTCAGGGCTACAGATGTCTAGGAGTTGAACTTTGTGTGAGAAGGCAGAGGACTGGGCTATGTTCAGTTACCAGGCTCCTCATGAATATGGAGTGCAGAGAGGACCTCAGGATTATCTGCAGAGAGCAGGGGCTTGCTGTCACCTTTGTCTACATCGAAAGGACCTGTGATGCTCATAATGTGTGTGGGTAAATGCCTTCCCCGTCCTGCATACTCTTGGCTCACTGCAGACTTAAACACAGGCAAGTGCTGCTCTTTCATAGTTACTTTCTTTCCTTGCTTTCTAAAACTCAGAGGAGTTTTAGAAACTTGATGATAGAAATTTTTGTTTGTTTTTTTGAGACAAGATCTTAGCTATGTAGTTCAGGCTGGCCTCAGACTCATTATGTAGCCCATGCTGGCCTAGAACTCCTGGCAATCCTTTCTAAGCCTCCTGAGTATTGGGATTAAGGTGTGCACCACCATGCCCAACTTGATTATAGAAATTTTTTTTTAATATTTTGAGACATGGCTTTATTTATTTATTTACTTATTTATTTATTTAGTGGTACTGGGGATTGAACTTGGGCCCTTGTGCATCCAAGGTTGGTGCAGTACCACTTGAGCTAAATCCCCAGCCCTGATTATAGAAAATTTTAACATAGACCAAAATAATGGTGTAATGAGTCCTTATACATCTAGTATTAAGCCTTGACAGTAACCAATTCATGGCTAATTTTGCTTTCTATTTAAAAATTTATGTCCCTTCCCTTCTCAGTGGATCATTTTCATATACTTGATTCTTAAATATGTCCAACTATAATCTTTAGAAGATATGACTTTACAAAGCAGAATCATGCCATTGTCCTCTAAAAACACTTATTTCTCATAGAAATATTTATGTGTATACTTATCCTTAAGTATTCCAGTCATTTATTCAAATTAGGATTTAGATGAAATACACACATTGTTCATGGCTGCTGTGTCTTCTACATATCTTTGTCCATAGATTCTCCTTCCCTTTTGTGCCCAGAAGTATGTGTGAGCTTTTCCCTCAGTGCAGAGGTACAGCAGCTTACCCCTGAGGATCTCAAAACTGCTCTAACCTGGTGCTGCTTACTCAGTTAACAGAGCACACACAACAGTTTCTCCCTTTCAGATCAATCTGACCAGAGTTCAGTCAGAAGATACCTGCAATGATTTCCTGGGCCTTCAGTGCTGTTCTATGTGACTCTGTCATGGAGTTCCAGGGACTTCTTTGTCACAATTTATTTTTCTAAACTTTCAGAGAAGATTCCAGAGTAAAAATCTTCATAGGTAAAGAGTAGGAACATCTGGACCTTCTTTTTTTCTTTTTTTTTGAGATAGGGTCTCGCTTTGTAGTTCAGGCTGGCCCTGTGCTCACTATGTAGCCCAGGCAAGCCGCCGCGAACTCAGCAATCCTCCTGTCTCTGCCTCCCGAGTGCTGGGATTACAGGTGTGAGCTACCACGCCCAGTGCTGTGGTATGTGGTATTGATTGCTGGTGGGTGTGAGTCACCACGCCCAGCATTCTATGTGGTTACTGGGATCGAACTCAGGACCTTGCGCTTGCGAGGCAGGTGCCGGAACCACTGAGCTAAATCTCCTGCTCAATCTGGAGCCTTCTTAATCAGGGGTTACTGTGATGACTAATAAAATTAACAATGAATTACCCACATGATTTCCTGAATGATAGGCACACTGAGAAAGGCAGATCTGTCTTCATTAATTTAGATTATCTGGTAATAAATCAAAGTTGTCTTTAAGATAGTGGATGTCATGTTAAATGTTCTTACTATAATACAAAAACAAACATTTCAAATATTGTCTTTACATTCCAAGCTGCTATGGCCCTGACATACTTGCCTATTAAGTGCCTGCCCGTATGGAGGCCAGCACCTTCCCTCCTTACTCAAGATCATGGAGGGAAAGGCTCCCACCAGTTCTTACCAAAAAAAACTTTAATAGAAAGCATTTATTATGACAAGACAGAGAAAAGTTTTCTTTCCTTCTTTGTTTTTTTTCCTTTCTAAGCTCTGTGCTTTATTTAATAAACATTTATTAGTACATTTTGGGCATACATAATTATAACATTCATCACAGAAATTTGCACCTGTACATGGTACATGCTGCCTTTTCCCCTCCCTATGTACAAAAGATGTTTCCATTTTTTCCTTCTATTTTCACTTCTTTTCTTGTTCCTTTTTTCCTTTCTCCCATTTCTCTGGTGTGAAAAACTGAAAGGGTAAATAATACTCTTATTACTGAGCTTTATAAATGTGCTAGTGGGCTGGGGATTTAGCTCAGTGATTCCAGCACCTGCCTAGCAAGCACAAGGTCCCTGGTTAGATCCCTGGTAACCACATACAACTATACCAGGCGTGGTGGCTCACACTCACCAGCAATCAGCACCACATACCACAGTGCGGGGCGTGGTGGCTCAAGCCTGTAATCCCAGCATTTGGAAGGCAGAGGCAGGAGGATTGCTGAGTTTGAGGCTTGCCTGAGCTACATAGTGAGCTCAGGGCCAGCCTGAGCTACAAAGCAAGACCCTGTCTCAAAAAAAAAAAAAAAAAAAAGTGCTAGTGTAGATTCTTGAATTATTCTTTTTCAGTTTTATACCATATATTCTACTTTTAGAAAGAAGATATTGGTGTGATAGTTGTAGTGTCACTGAATAAGAAATGCCTAGCAGATTAGTTTAGCATAGTTCCTCACATGTCTGGATGACTGACTTATTGAAGAGGAAAGACCCAGCACTGACCAATGGATTTGTAGGCCAGATGGAATACAAAGGGAAACATGAAGGAAGTCCTGCTTCTTCTAAGGTGTTCCAGTCTTTACTGTTACCTTTGGACATTCATCCATTCCATGCAGCCCCTTAGGACTCTCTTCATGTACTCACACAGGACTCTACAGTAAGCTCCATGATTTTGACATTTTTTTGTCTCAGCTATGTTTATTTTTAAATTAATTTCATTGGTATAATATATATATATATATATATATATATATATATAATGATCACATTCTTCAAAGGGAATTTGTACTTTTACATGGTATATCTTGATTCTTCTTTTTTCCCCAATCCTCTCCCCTCTCTTTCAGCCCTCCCTACTCTTAAAAAAGCTTTGTTTCCATTTTTTCTTACTGTTTTCTCTTTTCCTTCTTTTTTCCCCTCCCTTGTCACAGTTTCCCTTTACTCTTGCACAATTTCTTCCTATTTCACATTATCTGTTATACATTTTGGTCCTTATCCTTTCAGCTTTTTATAGCAGAGAGACAATATAATATTTACATGTGTCCATTTTCTTTCCCTTGAGAGTATAGTCTCATCCATTTTGCCATAAATGTCTCAAGTTTGTCTTTATTGCTAAGTGGTACTCCATTGTATAAAAAAACCCCACATTTTAAAAAATCCAGTTGTTGGTTGATGGGCATTTGGGTTGTTTCCAAGATTTAGCTATTACAGACTGTCTCTATAAACATGGATGTGCATATATCATTGTGGTATGATGCTTTTAATTCTTTTGGGAAAATTCTCAGCAGGGGAATACTTTTGACATTTGACAGGGTGTCGGGAGCCAGTCTACATATTTTGGGAGGAAAATTAGCTCACAATTAAATAATGATTGGGGTTGTCTGAGGCCTTGCTAATCTTATGATGCTGTGATGCTCAAGGGCAAGAATACATCAGTTGAAGATGTCTTCGTTCTTTGAGAACTGAGTAATATATATGTATATATATATATATACACACACACATATACATACATATATATATGTATATATATATGTGTATATATATATATATATATAGATGGTTTCACCTGGGGCAGGATAAAATCCTTATCAGTTTAACTCATCCCACCTATCCTAATCAATTTAAACTCTTCATTCACCTAAGATCCTTATGAGCATAAGATTTTCATTGTCATGGGAGACATCTGATACTTCCTGGAATTATAAAATACTTGTCAGTTTAGGATTATCTCCCTTTAGGATTATCAGTCATCTGATACTTCCTATGAACCCAATAGTGGCAAGCTTGGTGTGTCTTTGTCTTTGCTTTATTTTTTTTTTTTTTTGGGACAAGGTCTTGCTTTGTAGTTCAGGCTGGCTCTGAGCTCACTATGTACCCTGCAATCCCCCTGCCTCTGGCTCCACAGTGCTGAGATTACAGGTGTGAGCCACCACGCCCAGCATTGTGGTATATGGTACTGCTGGTGGGTGTGAATCACACACCCAGTATTGTTGTATGTGGTTACCATGATCTAACCAGGGACCTTACACTTGCTAGGCAGGTGGGGGAACCACTGAGCTAAATCTCTGGCCTGGGTATCTTTGTCTTTGCAGCCCAGAGCCACACCGATCAGGTTCCAAACCCAACTTCTTCTCTGAGTCTCATTTCTTTATTGATTTTATTGGTACATTTTATATACACATTATGATCATAATCGACATTGAGAATTTGTACCAATACTTGACACAACTTCTCACTTTTTCCCCATTTCCCTGCTCCTACAATCCCCTTCCCTATATACATAAGCTTTGTTTCCTTTTTCTTTTTAACCATCAGATTTTTTTCCTAAGTCTCATTTCTTATCTTTATTCTTATCAGTTTTGTGTTATAGTAGGTCAGTGAAGACCAGGATCCACTTGAGGGGTTCTGGTAATGTTCCCTTTTTTGTTCCCTGTAACTGGGTCCTCCAGCTCCTCAGTGCAAGACAGCCTTTTATGTCCTTCCACTCTTGACTCTCCAGGCAGCAGCTCTAAGCTTAACTTGTTAATTATCTATCTATCTATCTATCTATCTATCTATCTATCTATCTATCTATCTATCTATCTATCTATCTATCATCTATCTATATCTATCGTCTATCTGTTTTATCTATCATCTATCTTATCATCTAATCTATTTCTCTAGTGAATTCTGATAGTTGGCATCTTTGGTGAGAGTTTGATTGGGATTCTGCTGGATCTGTAAATCAAGTTAGAGGAATGGTCATAATAATAATTATTGTGCTGCTTGAATCAGTGTTTACTAGAGAATGTAGCAGACATCTCTGCCCAGTATTAGTAGACTGATTAATTGAAACCTCCTCTCAGCACCCTTTGATCTCTCCAAGGAAGACAAGTAGTGCCTTCCCCCTTTTCATCCCTGTTTGCATTTCAGCTATCCCTGTCCTCATACCAGATATTCCTTTCTACATATCAACTGTTGCCAGATGCTTCCAGCCAGATGCTTCTGGATGCTTCACTATGCTGTTAAATGTCTTCAAAGCACACTTTCTATTTTCTTATGATTGTAGTTAATGAAATACTGGGTGCCCTTGGTTCCCCTTGTTCCCCTTGTTTTTGTTGCCCAGAGTAGCACTGTTAAGCCCAAAACCCAGGTGTCTCTAAGTCTTGTTTTTATCTTTACTTTATTCACCTTTGTGCTGTAGTGCATCACAGGAGACCAGGACCACTGCAAAGTTCTCTAGTAATGTCCTATTCCCACTCCTTTTAAGAGAAACAGATATAACACAAGATATACAAATATATATATATTTGTAAATATATAAATATAAATATAATAAATATATATTTAATATATTATATATTATAAATATATATCATAAATATAATATATATATGTATATGAATTTGCAAGATTGGGTTACAATGGCTGACCACAGAGTCAGCTGTGGAAGAGTTCAGAAGGTGTGTCTGTACACTAGAGACCAGAGGATTCAGTGGAAGGCCTACAGCTCACTTCAGTGTCCTGTGTGAGTCCATATCAGGAGGTCAGTGGGTCGATACTAGAAGGCTGGAGAATATGCTGGATGGCTGAAAGATCTGCACCAGAAGCTGAAGAGTCTGTGCTGGAATCCAATAGATGATGTCAAAGATAAAGACAAAGATTGGAGCTCCTCCGAAGAAACTGAAGCAGATCAATCTTTCATTTCTCCTTTATACTATTCAGTTGACAAGCCACCCTAGGGTGGGTTTTCCAGTTCAGCTTCTTTTACTCAGTTTGACACAATCAACCATCACACTGCTCCTGAACAAAGGATATCTCAGCATTTCTTTATATTTCTTTTGCTTTTACTCATGTTTCAAAATTTTCTCAATGCACATTTGTATATGGGGAATCTGCCCCAAAAAGTATACATCAGGAAGAGCAAAACTTGAATAAATATTTTAATACTGAGTTTATTAAGATGTCATGAGATCAATACTAGTTAGCTTTGACTTCTATAATTACAAGAGACTTCTACAATTACTCAAAGTGGTGAGCATTAGCTTCCAGACATTGACTAGTATGGCTAACTGCTCAATTTATTTGTGTGTGTGTATTTTTTTAATAATTGTATTTGGTTACATTTTGGCACTCTGTATTTGATTAGGTTTCAGTACTTCAATGTCTGGGATAGTACATATTATACATGATATTTAAAAACTTTCTCTTCCCTTCTCTCTTTCCTTCCCCTCTCCTTCTCTCCTTTTCATTTTTCCTTTTTTTTTCCTGTGGGACAGGGACTGAATCCTGGGCCTTGTGCATCCCAGCTAAGCAGTCCTTCATTGATCTATACTCCTGACCCATTTTAAAAATCACTACATATTCTCTCTTTGCTTGTTGGCCACCACGAAGTGAGTAGACACCTTTGTTACATGTTCCCATTACCATGATCCTCTGCTTCCACTCAGGATCAAAGCAGTGGAGCCAGCGAATCATGGCTGAAACCCCTGACACTATGAGCCAAAATAAACATTTCCTCTTTAAATTGCTTTTCTTGGGTATTTTGTCACAGCAGCAGAAAACTGACTAACAGATAAATGATGGATCGATTGATTGATTGAGACAGGGTCTCACTTTGTAGTTAATGCCCTGAGCTCACCGTGTAGCCCAGGCAAACCTCAAACTCAGCAATCCTCCTGTCTCTGCTTCCTGAGTGCTGTGATTACAGGTGAGTGCTGGGATTACAAGCGTGAGCCACCACGCCCAGCACTGTGGGGTGTGGTACTGATTGCCGGTGGTGGGCGTGTCACCACGCCCAATATCATATCATTGTATGTGGTTACTGGGATCAAACCAGGGACCTTGCTAGGCAGGCAGCGGAACCACTAAGCTAAGTCTCCAGCTCCCGATAGACAATTTATAACCACTAAAATCCTGGAGTAAAGAAATTTGCTTAAGAATATTCACAGACAAATGCTGGATGTGGTGGCTCACACCTGTAATCCCAGCACTCGGAAGGCAGAGACAGGAGGATTGCTGAGTTTGCGGCGGCTTGCCTGGGCACCATAGTGAGCTCAGGGCCAGTCTGAACTACAATGCGAGACCCTGTCTCAAAAAGCAAAAAAAAAAAAAAAAAAAAAAAAAAAAAAAAAAAAAAAAAAAAAAAAAAAAAGAATATTCACAGACCCTTTAGTTATAATGATCAAACTAGGAAATAATCCAAAAATGAGTGAGGAAATTATAATGCATCCATATAATAGAATACCATTCAGCAACACAAAGGTCTAGACTACTGAAGTACCTATGCTTTATGAATCTCACAAACTTTATAATAGAGTGAGATGGCTGGAAAAAATAATATAAATTTATAATTTTAACTACCAAATGAACCTATAGTGAAGAGATGTCACAACAGTAACTCTTGGGTTGGGAGATTTAGTCAGTGGTTCCAGCGCCTGCCTAGCAAGTATAAAGTCTTGAGTTTAATCCCCGGTAACCACATTTCACAATGCTGGGTGTGGTAGCTCACGCCTGTCATCCCAGCACTCAGGAAGCAGAGGCAGGAGGATTGCTGAGTTTGAGGCTTGCCTGGGCTCAGGGCCAGCCTGAACTACAAAGCGAGACCCTGTCTCAAACAAACAAACACACTAACTCTCATCTGTGAACACATAAAGTGCAAGGAAGAGACACAACATTATTTCCTAGAGAAGATGAAAGTATTCCTAAAACTTGTGCAAATTATATAGATATATGTGTTAAAATGACAAAAGTTAGGGCCGGAGGGTTAGCTCAGTGGTTCCGGCGCCTGCCTCGCAAGCGCAAGGTCCTGAGTTCGATCCCTGGAAACCACATACAATGCTGGGCATGAAGACTCATGCCCACCAACAATCAATACCACATACCACAGTGCCGGGCGTGGTAGCTCACGCCTGTCATCCCAGCACTTGGGAGGCAGAGGCAGGAGGATTGCTGAGTTTGAAGCTTGCCTGGGCTACATAGTGAGCTCAGGGCCAGCCTGAACTACAAAGCGAGACCCTGTCTCAAAAAAAAAAAAAAAGTCACAATTTATGTCTTTCAATATACGTGTGTATTTCTGGGCTCACAGGAAGAAAAGAGCTTTAAAAATTTAGTTTTGAAGATAGTGAATAAGTAGGGTGGAGAAACAAAATAATAGTACATGGTTAGTAATTATTGAAGCTGAGTGACAGATTATTTTATATACTTTTAACATTTTTTATAATGAAACATGTATTAAGTCAAAATTGGCTGAGTATGGTGGTGCATTCCTGTAATCCCACTACTTGCGAGGCTGAAGCAGGAAGATCACCCAAGTTCGAGGCCAGCTTGAACTATATTGTGAATTCAAGGCCAGGTTGAGTCACATAATGAGATTCTGGCTCAAAAAACGAAAAACAACAATTATAACAAAAAATCACGGTTGATCTACAAAGTTACCTTGTAGAAAGAAGTTGCACCTTTTCCTGGTTACATAAATGTGTTCACTTTGTAATATTTACAGTATTGCACTGTACAGGAATGCTTTTTCCATGTATTTGTATATGTATATTATTCATAAGTAGGAATTTAAACATTAAATATTGGCACAAAAATCCTAACCCAGTACCTGGAATAACATTGATTTTTTTTTCTGTTTTACAGGATTTCAGTAGATGGATTTAAAATTTTGAGGAATTTATTTATGTCCTAATCCTCAGGTGACCCTGTAGGTCTTTCAATATAGTTTTGATTTTATGATGGAGTTTTTCCTAGCCTAGTGTTCCCCCACCATGATACTCACCAAGGCTGGGAAACCTATCACAGAACCCTGAAGATGGTAGGATTCTTGTGCAACTGGGTTCAGTCAGGAACAAAATCAGTAGTAGAAATTTGGTCCAGCAAAGAATAGTAAGTACATAATATAGGTAAGACTGGAAAGCCATAAATCACAAGCAGTTTTTTTTTTTAAACATTCATTTAAGAAACCATTTGGAAGTAGTCAAAGGATGCCCCTTTAAAGCAGTGGTGTTTGAGTTTGGCACTGCATTCACCTGGAGACCTTTAAACAATGTTGTTGGGCCCAGGATAGGATTTTTGATTTTATAGATCAGTTGAAATTTAGGATTGGAAGATCTTAAAAGCCTTACCAGGAGATTTTAATGTGGATCCAGGGGTTGGAATTACCATGTTACGGTTTGGGATTCATTATTTGTGCATGATGTCCATATGGGCTGTGGAGATTTACCCCCATTGTAGCATCTTAGTTTGGGTCTTAAAAAGGAACTTTGCTTGGCTAAAATCATCTAAGAACAACTTCAAGATGTACTCATCTGTTTGGCTAAATTTCACCAGGAGAAAATTTGTTCCCAGCAGACACTCTGTATCTATGTCACTTATTTTCAGAGGAAGATATTTTAGTCACAGTAGTTTGGTTTTGTTTGTGTTGGAAATGGTGAGTAGCCTGTAAATGCTGAAAAGGATGAGAAGAATTTTCATGCCTGGGGGGTTCATTACATGTATTTTCAAATTTCTCCTATGTTGAGAAGTGAAAAATATATTTTTGGTTTCAGTTTCTTAAATTCAGTTATCAGCCATCTCCCAGTTTATTTCAAGTCCTTTATAGGTGCTTCAGAAGCATCCTTTCAAAGGATATCATTACCAGTGGTGAACAGTACTAGATGAACACAAATCCTGATTTTTCAATAAATGTTAAATAATGCATTGCTAAGTAAGTTGCTTTTGAGAATTTTAGTCATGGATGTTTGGTCCTTGGAGTCAGGCAGAGTTGATCCTGAGTCTTAGCTCAGCTGCTTACATAGTTTCTTTGACTGGCAATATATAGTTAGGCAAACATTTATAAGAAAAGGCAGAATGCTACTGAATGAAAGCATGTCAGCAGTTTTTCTTTCCCTGTGCCCAGGACCTTGTCTTACTGATGTTGCCATTGAGATGCAAAATCTCTTATCCAAACCTTGGTTGTGGGCTGGTCCTATTTGCTATGGTCCATATAAAGCTCCATGAAACATATTAATTTGGTACCTATCTGGGAAGATCTTGAATATATGTGCTTATTCTTTCAGAACTCTGCTGTGTCCATATGTACAAACTTCTATTAGCCTAGTAGAACATAAAATATCAAGGGAAGGTGAAAGTGGCTCTATTTACAACCAATTCATGCTCTAAAACTGAGTCACTTTGTCAACCATCAGCTAACCACACACACCAGAAGGAGTCTAGCTTAAATTGCTGACCAGCCCATTCATGAGGCAATAAATTTTGGGAGGACTTATTATCCAGAAATAGGTAATGTAGTATGCCCAGGATGCCAGAATTCAAGGATATGTAGATTGCAAATGATCTGGCAAATATTAAGTGCCATATAGGTACAGATTTCCTTTTCTCTTAATTTGAATTTGGGTGTCTTGTTAGATGGTGCTGAATTATATAGGAATATACTTAGGAGGAAATAAGACATCCACTGGCAGTTTGTTTGAAGGTCAAATTACAAAATAAGTTTGTAGGCTCTGGAGGTCAAGGCTGTGAAGAGATCTGAAGACAAGGACTTCCTCCTCCTGGGCTAACCATCTTTTGTTAGCGGTTTGATCTCAAAAAGGGGGATAGTCTTGAATTTAGCAGCAGATGGGAGGCAGTAATCTTCTCCCTGCTGACTCTCAGAGCAGTCTCTGCCCCTCCTTAGAACTGAAAGTATATTGGCAAGAAATGGGTAACCTTCTCCTGTGCCATTAAAGGGAGGAGTTCAGGCCTTTCACCTCACTGAAATCAAGGGAGACATAGCCAAGCTGGAATGTGTGAAATGTCCTGAAAGCTAAAAATAATTTTGAAGATTTAGTGCATATATGCAGAGTCTGCCAAAAAATGTATACACACTTAAGGAAAACTTAATACAAAATTTTGTGAGCATAATGAGATGAATACAAATTACCTTTGACCTCTACAATTACAAGAGGTGCTCAAAATGGTGGCTTTAAGCTACCAGACATGTATCAGTATGACAAACTGCTGAAATGTATGCACATTATTTTTGGACTCTCCATATATACTTAAGTAAGAATTTTACATTGATTACATATACTAATATTTTAAAAATATTTAAAATATTTTAAAAATACAATGTTTTTAGTTATTACAAAATTTCATCTCTTTGATTTTTCTCTTTTTAAAGACAGGGTCTCGCTAGTTCTGGCTGGCCCTGAGCTCACTATGTAGCCCAGGCAAACCTTGAACTCAGCAATCCCCCTGCCTCTGCCTCCCAAGTGCTGGGATGACAGGTGTGAGCCACCACACCTGGCACTGTGGTATGTGGTACTGATTGCTGGTGGGCATGAGGCACCACATCCGGTATTGTATGTGGTTACCTGGGGATGAACTCAGGACCTTGCGCTTGCTAGGCAGGCAGTGGAACCACTGAGCTAAATCTCCGGCCCATCTGATATTTTTAAAACATGAATTTAAAATTACACTTGTGTTTTACTTTTTTTTGTGGGGGGGCGGTCTCGCTTTGTAGTTCAGGCTGGCTCTGAGCTCACTATGTGGCCCAGGCAAGCCTGTAATCCCAGCACTCGGGAGGCAGAAGCAGGAGGGTTGCTGAGTTCCAGGCTTGCCTGGGCTATATAGTGAGCTTAGAGCCAGCCTGAACTACAAGGTGAGACCCTGTCTCAAAAATAAATAAATAAATAAATAAATAAATAAATAAATAAATAAATAAATAAATAAATAAAATAATTGCCATATTCTTAATATCAGTAGCCAATGATATATTAATATAGTTAATAATATATATACATATATAATTCATAAATTTATATGGTCGATCTTATATACATGGTTAAATGTAGAAGTCCCCCGGTGAGCTAGGTTCCCGCACTTGCAGGAGATCTTGCTTTAAAACTGGGGCAGCCAGAAGCCTGGGTTCAATCTTAACCACCAAAAAACCAAAACCAAAACCAAAGAAAAAATTGCACCCCCAAACCTGCCACCCTTCCTCCTTCGGCCAGTGGTTGGTGAGGAAGTGTAGCCCGAAGGCTATCCAATCAGAAACACCAAAGTGAGGGCTGCCCAATCAGGCACATAGCCAGAGCGGATGGGGCGGGGATTCACAGTCTCGCGGCCCTTTGTGTGGAGCCCGCCAATCTTGGGAACCACGTCCAGGCGCCTTATACTCTGTTGGGTGTCCTCGGTGTGCCAGATGTCCCTGCAGCAGCCTTTGTCGTCCTGTTACTTGCAGAGTAGGGAAGCCACAAGGAGGGCGCCGGCGACTTCAGAAATGGTGAGCGTGCGGTCCGGAGTCCCAGGGTAAGGAGGGCGGTAGCTTGGAACCCCGTAAACCGGCTGTGCGTGATCAGGCCTTCCCAGAGTCCGCTCCGGAGTCCGCAGGTCTTGTCTGGTCTGGACAGCTGGGCCGACGCCCGGGCCCCTGTCCCCTCCCGGAGCGGTGACCTCTCTGGACAGCTTGGCCTTGTGCCCTCAGTTGCGGGCCCTGTTCCTTCCCTTCACGGTGTCCTCTGCCCTCTCTGGAGGTCTCTGTCCCCTGCCTTTGCCCAGGTTACGTGGCGCGAACCTCGAAGATCCTCGGGAGAATCCTGACTCCGGGGTGGGTTTCCTGCGTTACAAAGGTTGTGGTCCTTAAAGTTCTCAGTTCTTCGTACTCCCCAAGAGGCTATGCATTTTCGCTGGAGCTTTTTAAATGTGCAGAAAACAGGATCTCATACACACACTATTTGTGGAGCTCTTCCTAGGTCTGAGTGCAGATTGCAAAAATCCCAGCTCCCTGCCCAAATTCTTAAAGGCCGATTTCCCTGTTCCACAACATTATCAATTACTTGTTCCCCATGATACGTTTCAAACACAGTATTTTGTTATTTTGTTCTGCAAGTATTGGATGGCACTTTAAAAGCATTTATTTTATGTTTGTGAACATTTCATACATGTGGACAGTAGAAGGAGATCATTTTACCCCCTGCAAAAAATTTATGTCTGTGTCTCCTCCTTTTGTCCAGCATGTTTTGGTTAAGCGTTCTCCTAGACGACTTCATAGGGTAATGCGTCCATAGCCTACTCTTCCATTTTTCCCTAGGCTTGGGTTTCAGAACTGCCCACCAATGTTGTTGTGTCTCTGGTGTCTTGGAGTGTTTAGTTATTTTTAGTCCCTGGTCCTCTTCTGCTAAACAGACTGAGGTATGGGTGGAGCCCCTCTGGGGAATTGCTGGGAGCCCTGAGGGTGGGAGGAATCTGGAATATCCTCCTGTTAAAGGCACCTCAGCTCTTACAATATCTTCACTACTCTAAATAGTGCTACAGTGAACTGAGGGTACAGCCATCTCTTCAACATTCAGATTTCAATTCCTTTGGTTACATCCACTTATTTAGTGTTGCTGGGTCCTATGGTAGTTCTAGTTTTAGTACTTTGAGCAATCTTGACACTATGCCCCAAAATGATTATAGTGTACTAACTAAATTCACATCAACAGTATACTAGGTTCCTTTTTTTTCATGTCTATATCCTTTGGAATACCTGGTATCTTTCAGTTTTTCTGATAATGGCCATTGTAACAGCTGTGCTCAGGCTTCAGGAGGTCGGCTATTTGCTGCATTGCATGCATCATACAAATTAGTTAGAATCCAGACTGTGGGGAAGGCACTGGAAGAGTATACTCTAAACCTCTTCCGGGAATACATGGGAATCTTTTTTAACCCCTTTTCTGCACTACTGCAGGCGGATGCAGCTCATAGAAGAGCTCGCACACTCATTAAAAACCACTTATGATATAGGGAGATTCACACATGCCCTGTCCACTGTGCTTCCAGAGCTTTGAAGTTCAGAATATAGTCTCTTGAATGGAAGGTGTTAAAGTTGCAATTCTCAGTATGTTGACAAACTCCTTCCAGGAATAACTGGGAGACCAGAAGTTGTCATTGGGGTGAGATGGGAAAATGGGCTTGGGAAGTGCTAAGTTCTCACTCAAGGGAAAGTTTGTTTGTTGATTGCATTAACCTCCTGATTTGGACTAGATAGCTATTAGCAGAGTCAGTTGGAACAGTGTGCTGGCAAATCCCTTGCAGGAAGAAACTAAACTATTATGTTTTAACCCTTTCTGTACCCTAGCCCAGGATGTGAAGCATGTAGAAGTACTTGCATGACCATAGTAAACAATCACTTTGTTCTGTGGTTTTGAGATTACTGTATGCCTTATCACGGCACCTTTCCCCATCCCCAAGTTAGATGAGATCCAAACCACAGGGAACTTTAGGGTTAGAGTGTTGTATACATCATCTCATTCCTGTTTTAGGATGGTGGTGGCTGTTGAGGGTTCTTTCTCAGTTATTTGATACATTGTCTCAGGCAGGATTCATGCCTGAGTATGCCTTAGCTTTCCCTGCTCACTTAATGTGCTTACTTTTTTCAGTTGCCTGGTATAGATGTTTCTTGGTTCATCCATGACACTCTTAAGAAGCATTCTTGGAGGACTTTACATCCTAGTGGACATTTATTCACTGTAACCAATGATGGAAAATTCCCTGTAACAATTTTAGAATGTTTTATAATTTGCCTTCATATTTAGGTATTTTACTTCTGAAAATGACTTACTAGGTGGTATGAGGAAAAGGTACAGTTGCATTTTTTTGCCAGACAGGTACCCTGTTGTCCAGCAGCTTTTGTTGGAAAGGATGTCTTTACTTCTGGAATCTGTCATTTATGTGTCTAAAATACTTGGTTCTTTTTTAAGAGTTCTGTTTTTAGTTCTACACCTTCATTTATTCATACCATGTGAAATCTATAGTGATTACTATAGCTTTATAGCGTACAACCCTATAATGTATAATGACATTTTGGTCATAGATGGACTTCATGTATAGAGTGGCTATAATATATGACTGACTTAGATGTGGAATGAACTGTGAATTTAGGTTTGTATAAGTAGGTGCTAATGTTTGCACAATGACAGAATTACACAATGATGCCTTCTCCTGAGGGTATCCCTATCTGTGAGACATGACTGATTATATGTATATATATATACTTGATGTATGAATTTTCCTTATCAAATTTATCAGAGTTGTTTTAGTTTCTTTAGTTTGTTAAAAGAACTAATCTTTTTTTTTTTTTTTTTTGAGACAGGGTCTCACTTTGTGGTTCAGGCTGGCCCTGAGCTCACTATGTATGCAAGCCTCGAACTCAGCAATCCTCCTACCTCTGCCTCCCGAGTGCTAGGATTACAGGCATGAGCCACCACGCCCAGCGAAAACACTAATCTTTGTCAAGGTGTGGTGACACACATCTGTAACCTTACTTACAAGGAGGCTAAGACAGGGGTATTGTGAGTTTGAGACCAGCCAGGTTAACTAGCAAGACTTACAGTAAAAGAAAGATTGGTAATGTAACTCAGTGTACGGTCCTAGGTGCAGTCCTCAGTATGGGGTGGTGGTGGGGTTGTTTATATTCTGTGGTATGTTCATTTCAATAACTTTAAATGTTGCTCTTTTACTTTGAATTTTTTTCTACTTTTTCTTTGTATTTCTTTTTTCTAAACTTTTTTTTAATTGAATTCTGTATTGGTACAATTTATATACATCTCAAAATCACATATAACATTGGGGAATTTGTACCAGTGTATGACACAAGTTAATTCTCATTTTTACCCATATCCCTACCCACCCACACCTCCTCCCCCCTTTATACATGCTCTTTTATTTTCTTTCTGTATCATTTATTCCTTCCCCTCATCACATTCCCACACCAAGTTTCCTATAGAAATATTCCACTTTATAAAAGCTGTCCTACTTTCTAGAGCTCATTTGCATCTACAGGTGTTCATGCCAAAGAGAAGATCCAGAAATTGTCTATCTGTGATCTATTGATTTCACTTATTAGTATATCCTCCAGGTGTCTCCATTTGCACCTAAATGGATCGATCTTGTCATTCTTTATGGACTTTTTTCTAAACTTTTGAAACTGTTACCTGTTTAAGGGTGTATGTTTCCTTTTTAAACAAAACTTTAGATGGATCCTACCTTTTTTACAGCTTTATTGAGACAGAATAAGTGTATACTGTGTGTATTTCAAGTGTGTATTTTTTTGTCTTTTGTACACATCCATAAAAGTACCACCACATTCAACATCATTAACATATTTGATTATTCTAGTGTTTTCTAGTGCCCTTTTATTCTCTTTTCTGCTCTTAAAATTTTTTATTAGTTTATATTTGCAGTATTTAATGATTTATTCATTGTGGGGAATTGGTACATATATAACACTTTCCAAATTTCTGCTCTTTTTTACCATCTTTTATTTAACTAATTTTATTTTATTGAGAAAGACAACATCAGGAGAAACAGAATAATATAGATGAATGAATTATAGATGAAGGAACACATGTAACTACTGCTTAGGTGAAGAAAGAATATCAATGATGGCCCTGAACACTCCTTCAGGCTTTTTATCATGTTTGTATCCCCTCCATTCTTACTAGTGGCAACTACAGTTTTTCTTTTACCAGCTGCTACTATGGGTAAGAATATTCTTTTTTTTTTTTTTTTTGAGACAGGATTTTGTTTTGTAGTTCAAGCTGGGCCTGAGCTCACTATGTAGCCCCAACAAGCCTCAAACTCAGCAATACTCCTGCCTCTGCCTCCTGAGAGCTGGAATGACAGGCATGAGCCACCACACCCAGCATGGTGGTATGTGGTACTGATTGCTGGTGGGCGTCAGTCACCATGCCTGGCATTGTGGTATATTGTTACAGGGGATTGGGGGTTGAACCAGGGACCTTGTGCTTGCTAGGCACGCGTTGGAATCGATGAGCTAAATCTCCAGCCCAAGAATATTCTTTTAGACTACTCTGGTGCATTTTTCTGCCTAGGAGTAGAATTGATGGTTTGTGGCATTTAATTAAGTATATCCTCCTGAGGTGTCATCCAGAGTGACTACCAATGTACACTGCCAACAGCGGACTTAGATAATTTCAATCATTTGACATCCATGTGGTTCCAAGTCTGGTTTTTGTGTTTTTATGTTAGATTGTTAACCTTTCTGGTGAGTATATAATAATATTTGCTGGTTTTAAATTTAATTATAATTAGTATTGATTATATGTATATTTATTTGTCATTTGAATGGTTATTGGTGAAGCGGAATCTCAGTCTCTTAACTGTTCTTTTCTTCCTCTTGGGATACCTGGCTTTTCCACAGAAGTATATAGTACCTCATATATTCTCCAGTACATGTAATTTTCTTGAAACATGTACATAAATAACTATATTTTCGACTTCATGTCTTAACATTAAATACTGTTTATATTATTACTTTTTTTTTTTTTTGAGACAGGGTCTTGCTTTGTAGTTCAGGCTGGCCCTGAGGTACTAATGTAACCCTGGCTAGCTTCAAACTTAAAGCAATCATGTCTCTGCTTCCTGACTGCTGGGATTATAGGCATGATTCACCACACCTGGCATTGTGGTATGTGGTACCAGGGACCGAATTTGGGCTGGAACCACTGAACTAAATTCCTGGCCCCTGTTTATATTATTTGATATATATAAGTTCATGCAGTTTTTTTCATTAGAATTTGTACTTTAAAAAATTCAGTGTAAGAGCACTTTAATAATAGAATGGTCATGGCATCTTTATTCAGAATTAGTATTTTGCTTTTAAATTTGTGGATCTTGTGTGTATAATGAGATGCCTGTTTAAACAAGCAACAGTCGGTGAACACTTGATCATGAGGTATGAAAGCAGAAACTACATGCAGGCATCACCCATCATATCATGAATTTTAGTTTGTTTCGAATACTTAATTTTTTAAAAATTTCTTTTCTATCAGAAATTACATATATATATCTTATTCTAGCTTTACAATTCCATACTTATTTTGATTTAGAAACAATGAAAATTATATTTGAAGAACAAGTGAACTGTTTACCACTAACAGTTATAATCCAAAGTACCTGCACACTCAGTGAGCTGTGGTACTCAGTGTTTTCTTTTTGACAAAACAGTGTGGGAAGATGTTGACATCCATTCAGGATGTGTTTGGGTCTTTAGATATTGCTAAAGAAGTGAAACATGTGGTGTTCACATCTTATCTGGATGCTTCATTAGCTTTAAGTACCTAGAGTAAATAAGATGCAAATTCACCCAGAATAATTTTTATATCCTTTATTGAGTTTATTGGTACATTTTAGATGCACATCACAATCACATTCAGTATTGAGAATTTGTACCTGTACATGGTATACCTTGATTATCATTTTTTCCCATTTCTCTGTCCTCCCTATAACCTCACCCCTGTGTACCTAAGCTTTGTTTACATTTTTTGTTTTTACCATCAAATTTTTTCTTTCATTTCTGTATTTTCCCCTTCTCTACCTTTCTTTTTTCCCTTTGAACATTTTTTTCCTATTTCACAATACCTATCATACATTCCACCCAAAATAATTTAGAAAAAGATTTAGCTCAGTGGTTCCGGTGCCTGCCTAGCAAGCACAGGGTCCCTGGTTCTATCCCCGGTAAGCACATACAACCAAGCGTGGTGACTCATGCCTACCAGCAATCAGTACCACATATTACAGTGCTGGACTTGGTGGCTCAGTCTTGTAATCCCAACACTTGGGAGGCAGAGGCAGGAGAATTGCTGAGTTTGAGGCTTGTTGGGGGTCCATAGTGAGCTCAGGGCCAGCCTGAACTACAAGGTGAGACCCTGTCTCAAAAAAAAAAAAAAAAAAAATTAGTCCTGAAAAAAGAGTAAGCAGAAGAGATTCATTCTCAGGAATGCTAAAGAAAGTCTATAGGTCATGGGAAACATACAGTTTGGTCTTTCTGTAAACATGGTATCTTTGAGGAGTAGATTGACATTATTTTGTAGTTTTTTTTGTGTTGTATTTTGTTTTGTCCACTGATTTTTTGCAATAGTGATAATGGGGTAGTCTTTGTGAGACCAATTTGTCCTTTATTAACAGATTTAACTTTATTCCTCTGTTTAATGTATTGTCTGCCAATTCTCCACTAAAGAGGTAATTGTCCTCTACTGTTGTTACTGTCTTGGGGTGATATAAGCTGAATAAATCATATTTGGTAAGGAAATTATTTTCAATTTCTTTTTGCTTGTGGTTTTAACTGGAAAATGAACTTTGTTTCTCACTTTTGTTTAATGGGGATATTAGCTTTGTGAGAGTTTTGAAAAAGATTTTATAGTCTGTAGGTATTCATTTTATTACATCATATCATAGACATACTCTTTATCTTTTTTTTTTTTGAGATAGGGTTGGGCTTTAGAGTTCAAGCAGGCCCTGAGCTCCCTATGTAGCCCTGGTGAGTCTCAAACTCAGCTGTCCTTCTGCCTCTGCCTCCCAAGAGTTGGGAGTACAGGGGTGAGCCACCACATCCTGTATTATGGGCGTGAGTCCCCTTATAGGTATTGTTATATGTGGTTACCAAGGATTAAACAGGGACCTTGCACATGCTAGGCAGGCACCAGAACTACTGAGCTAAATCTCCAGCCCATACATGCTCTTTATTAGTTCTCTTTATTTTCAGCAAAGGAAACAAGCATCATGTATTTTCAAGTGTTTTAAAATTCCAAAACATAGGGCCGGAGGATTAGCTCAGTGGTTCCAGCTACTGCCTCGCAAGTGCAAGGTCCTGAGTTCGATCCCCGGAAACCACATACAGTGCCGGGCGTGGTGGGTCACGCCTGTAATCCCAGCACTCAGGAGGCAGAGACAGGAGGATTGCTGAGTTCGCGGCGGCTTGCCTGGGCTACACAGTGAGCGCAGGGCCAGCCTGAACTACAAAGCGAGACCCTGTCTCAAAAAAAAAAAAAATTCCAAAATATAAGCTGGGGGTGGTGGCATACACCTGTAATCCCAACTGTTATTTCTTCTATTTAAGTTTAAGTATTTACCAAGGTTAAGATGGGGTAGGGTTTAGGTGGATGAAGGTGCCATTTCTCTCAGTTGGCCCAGGAATGTAGCTGAGCAGCAGTAGGTCATACAGTCAACATGCTGGCAGTTTTGTGCTTGACACTGTAGAAACCTGAACGCAAACAAAAACAAATAAAAAGTATTAGGACTTTTATCTAGATGACTCCTCAAAGCCTCATATGCTCAGAGGCAGGGTTTTTCTGAGGGTGGCTGGAGCTAGATATGTGATACTAGATTAAGAGTGTGTGTGATATCTGGATTGGTCCCCTAATTGGATTAGTGCAGTTCTGGGTTTGACTGAATGGATTTACTGAAGAGAGAGCCTGTACTCTGGATATAGGTGGCCCAACCCAAAAGGCTTATAGCCTTGATGCAATAAAAAGGAAGGGAGCTGCTTGCTGCTGCCTCCCGCCTGCACATCATGAACTGTTTCTTCTCTGTGTTGCCCCTCTGCCATGCTGACCTTTTTTGGACATGACTGTGAACTAAAATCTCCACAAAGTGAGAGCTAAAGTCGGTCTTTCCTCCTTTAACTTGTAGGTGTAGGTATTTGTATTAACAATGAGAAAAGTAACTAAATAAAAGCACAGCATGCAGTGAAACACCAAGTTGCAAAAAGAACTATCACAGTACCTGAAGTACCAAAAACAATACAGAACAAAGTAAAAAGATAAGTAATGGGGGGGGGATTTAAAAAAGAAGGGATAATAAAGTACAAATAATGTAATAAGTGAAATAAAAAGTAAAAGAAAAAATTAGATATTAAAAAACACAAAGATAAAAATGTATACTTAAAAGCATTATCAAAACAGCAGTATCAAAAGTCATTTTGGGGCTGGAGATTTAGCTCAGTGGTACCGGCGCCTGCCTCGCAAGCGCAAGGTCCTGAGTTCGATCCCGGTAACCACATACAGTGCTGGGCGTGGTGCCTCACGCCCACCAACAATCAATACTGCATACCACAAATGCCAGGTGCGGTGGCTCAAACCTGTAATCCCAGCACTCGGGAGGCGGAGACAGGAGGATTGCTGAATTTCAGGCTTGCCTGGGCTACATAGTGAGCTCAGGGCCAGCCTGAACTGCAAAGTGAGACCCTGTCTCAAAAAACAAAAACAAACAAACAAAACGACATTTTAAGGAATCTCCATACTAATTTTCAAAGGGGTTGTACTCATTTACATTCCTACCAACAGTGTAGAAGCTCCCATCCCTAGCATTTATTTGATTTCTTGATGACGGCTTTCTTTCTGGAGTAAAATGGAATCTCTGTGTTGTTTTAATTTTCATTTCTGTAATGGTGGGTGATGTAGAGCAGTTCTTCGTGATTTATTGGCTATTTGTACTCTTTTCATTTCACTTGTGCATTTTTTGATTGGGTCTTTTATTTGGGAGGGAGTCTAATTTTTCTGAGTTCTTTGTATATTAGTCCTCTGAGGCATAGGTGACAAATTTGTATTTTTCCTTTCTGTAGATTGCCCTCTTACTCTGTGTAAGGAAGAATGAAGCCCAAGATGGCTATGCTATAGTTCAGGCTGTGAAGGGTTCTAGGGGATAGTAAATCCTAAATTAGCAGGACTCCAGTGCAGGAGCACCTCTCCATGTTAGTGTAAAATAACTTATATAAACATTTGCCCTATACAAAGTCTACTTTTGGCAAATTGGCACCATTGTGTATACATCTATAAATCTGGACTGCCACAAGAGTGACTGAGTAGTTGTGGGTGGGTGGGGATATGGGTAAAAATGAGAATTGACTGTCATATATTGGTACAAATTCCCCGATGTTACGTGTAATTGTGAGATGTATATAAATTGTACCAATAAAGAATTCAATTAAAAAAAAGAGAGTGACTGAATAGTGACTGAGGACTTCTGTAAGAATGTGTGCAGCATCTGGGAGCAGCTCGGCACAGTTTGACCAGTAGATCTTAGCAGGTCTACTAAGTATAGAGATAAACTGTGGTTAAGCTGCTGAGTGGCTGAATAAATGAATGTCAAACATTCCCACAACTCTGCACTTCTCTGTGCTGCTTGAATCACAAATAAATCTGTCCAGTTTGGACTGATGACAGGATACTCCCTTGGTTGTTGTTTTTGTTGTGCAGAATGTTTAAAAATTGATAGGATCCTATTTGTTGATTCCTGGTACTATTTCCTGTACATCTGGGGTTCTGTTCAGAAAGTCCTTGCCTGTTTTGAGTTGTACTTACTTTGTCTTCCAGCAGGTTAAGTGTTTCTGTTTTAACATTTAATTCTTTGATCAGTTTTTATTTTACTTTAGTGCAAGGTGAGAGATATGGGTCTATATTCATTTTTCTGCATGTGGGTAGCCAATTTTTCAACACCATTTATTGAAGAAGCTAACTGAAATTGGAAATGCTGTTTGACCCAGGCAGTCCTCTTGTAGGTATCTTTCTGAAGAGTTAAAGATGTCTTATTGTCGTGATAACTGCATACCCATGTATATAGCCACACAACTCATAATTGCTAAATCTTGGAAGTGGCCTATATGTCCATCAGCTAATGAATGGATACAGAAAATGTGATATTTACACACAGTGGAGTAATGCTCTGCCATAAAGAAAAACGAGTCATTTTTAGGAAAATGGATGCATAATAAAATGGTTCACAATATTAAGTGAAATACAAGACCCAAAGGTTAAACATCTCATAGTTTCTTTTATGAGAAACCCAAAGATAATAGAGAGTAAATTAAGAGATAATGGGAAGTAGGAAGTTAGATCTTTCTCAAAGGGGAAAGAGATAAAGAGATGGAGAGAGGCAGGAGGGATAAAAGGTAAAAAAAAAAAAAGAATGAAGATGGATTATGCTCCTGTACCAATTTACTACAAGGAGTATAAATATCATGTAATACAAACATTTACTAATAAAGAAAAGGCTTTATGAAAAATAAAAATTTCCTCTTTTCCAAGATTTTTGACCTCCAAGCAAGAGTGAATATTTACAACCCACGTGGATCACAGGTTCTTTTTCTTTTTAGGCCATGTTCTGCAAAAGGCTAGAGGTTACTCACGCCTTTTTTTTGTTTCTGTTACTCAGTAGCCATTGGGAATAATCTGTAACTAGAGCCTTCTGAAGTATCTCAGCTGCCCTGCCTAACAATATAAGGTGGGAGTAAGTCAGAGTTTCCCCTGCAGAGATTGACTCCAGTGTGATTTGCTTTGTACCACCCCCAGAACAGAGCTGACAATGATCAGTGAAGGTCAGAGTCCCTGAAACCTTTTGTGTTGCCTACTTGGAGGGTGTGGAAATTCTGCAGAGTTGCACTGAATGTGCTTAAAGAGGTTTAGCTGGGGACTCTGCTTCAGAGACCCAACTCCTGGGTGATGTGATAGGCAAATTTTGTTCCCCAGAAATCATACAGTTTCCTCAACTCCTTCTTCTTGTTCTTCCTCTTCCTCCTCTTTTCCTTCTTCTTCTTCCTTCTTTTTCTTCTCCTCCTCCTTCTTCTTTCTTTCTTCTTCATCTCACTTGTAGTTCAGGCTGGTACTTAACTCACTATGTAGCCAGGGCTAGCCTCAAACTACCAATCCTCCTGCCTCTGCCTCCTAAGTGTAGGGTTATAGGTGTGAACCACCATGCCTGTCACTGTGATGTATGGTACTAGGGATTAAACTCAGGACCTGTACTTGCCAGGTAGATGCCAGAACCACTGAGCTCAATCTGTGGCCCTGAACTGTTCTTAAAGAAGAAATGACCTTCATTCCTCAAGAAGTCACAGATTTGTACTAAGTCAGTGCATTTATCCTGCTGCAACGTTCCTGGAGACAGGAAAGTGCTGTAACCTTTAACTCCCAAAGCAATGAGCTCAAATCTTAATATGAGTCCCTAGTATAGTGTAGGAGCATCCACTGAATGTTTAGAGAGCTTCTCCATAATGAACTTACTGTGTAGACCCAGTTTTACTGTGTTCAGACTTCCGTTCTGCTCACTATTGATTCTGTGTTAGTGTGCTCATTTAGATTCTCCCGTCAGCTCTACACTTGTCCTCTACTGTGCAGCAGGTACTGAAGCATTTTGTCTCACATGCTGTTATATTATCCAAGTTCTCTCTAGGTTCCCCCTGTTTGAATTTAGTATTTGCACAGGCACCCATTTGGACAAAGCAAGTGCTGTTCAGGTGTTTTGATTCTATCTCATAGAAAGTAGGTAAGTGCAGGTTTCCACTAAAATGCAATCTCAGTCTCCTTACTGCTATAACATGTTTCCATTGCTGTTCTCATTTATGAAAAATGTCCTTTTAATATTACGCCCTTATATTCTTTTTTTTGTTTTGTTTTTTGAGACAGGGTCTTGCTTTGTAGTTCAGGCTGGCCCTCAGCTCACTGTATAGCCCAGGCAAGCCTTGAACTCAGCAATCATCCTGCCTCTGCCTCTCAAGTGCTGGGATTACAGGCGTGAGCCACCACGCCTGGCACTGTGGTATGTGGTATTAATGGCTGGTGGGCGTGAGTCACCATGCCCAGCATTGTTTGTGGTTACTGGGATTGAACTCAGGGCCTTGCGCTTGTGAGGCAGGCACTGGAAGCACTGAGCTAAATCTCTGGCCCTTATATTCATTTTTATATGAATTCTATGTTGGTTGGCTAAAGCCAGGCTCTGTTATTTATGTTTTATAAAACATTGTCATGAAAGAGGAAAACATTGCTTTCCCAGGTTATTTTGGTACTTACACGTTAAGAAATGAAAAACTCTTAGAATAGTTCTAGTTTATTGTAAATAATCAGTGATTATTGCTATAATTGCCTGATGGTTTTTTGGTTTTTGTTTTTGAGACAGGGTCTGGTTATGCAGTTAAGCCTGGCCTAGAACTCATGGCAGTCCTCCTTGCTTAGCCTCCCAAGTACTAGGATTACAAGCCTGCACCACCAGGCCCAGCTGCCTAATAACTCTTTAAGAGTGTCTTTTGAACTGGTAGTGCTATCATTAGAGAGTTTGTATATAATTAAGAAACTACTTAGAATCTGAATTTTGATAAGATTTCTAATTCATAGACCCATTAAAATTTTAGAAGTACTCTTCTAATTTATCATAACAATCATCAGATTAAAATAATACAATTTATACTCTAAAATGTAAATATGCCACTTAAAAATTTTATTTACTTATGGCAGTACTGGGAATGGAACTCAGGACCTTTTGCTTGTGAGGCAGACCTGGCACCACTAAACCATGTCCCCTACATCCCCTGGCCCTAAAATTTCTATGTATTGATACCTTAATTTTTTTTTTTTTTTTGCGGTACTGGGGATTGAACTCATGTCGTTATGCTTCCAAGATAGGTGTGGTACCACTTGAGCTAAATCCCTAGTCCCTTGATACCTTAATTTTATACTTCCTATTATTTCATATTACATAAGAGTGTAGTATATTGTCAGCATACATATGGAATAAGGATGGATCATATTTTTCTTGTGGTTTGTAAACTTTATACCAATAAAAAACTAGAGGTATAAGTTTAAAAGGAGAAACAAGTCACCTTACTAGAAAGAGGAGAGAAATGAGGAGAAAGATGTCTATTCTGTCGGAGTAAGGGAGCTTGAGGGTCATTGTTCTTAGTCCATTTTATTATATGGCAAGAAAGGTACTCTGCTAGAGTATTGTAACTTGACTGGCTAACTTAGTCTCTCAGACTCCTGATTTAGTTAGTCACTGTCCCTTTCTGTTTACGTGCAGACTGTTGAGTAAGCTCCTGCTGGTTCTCTTTGTCTTGTCAAGGTGATATCTCTGATATTTACAGCCAAGTTAATAATTCGTAATGGGATACATGTACATTTTAGTGTATTAACATGGTGCAAAAAAAGGGTGTGTGTGTGTGTGTGTGTGTGTGTGTGAGAGAGTCCAGGTGTGAGTAGTTTATACACACACACAACCACACACACTCTCTCTCTTTTTATATATATATTTATATATATTTTATATATATAAAAGTATATATATATATATACTTTTTATATATATTTTATATATTGAGTTTCTATATTGGAACTCCTCTTTACTTTTTTTCCTTTGTACTTAACTGGAGGGGGGAGGAGTGAATTTGGGCCCTGGTGTCCCAGCAAGCCAGGTTGCTTATCATTTTCTTTCTTTTTTTTTTTTTGAGACAGGGTCTCACTTTGTAGTTCAGGCTGGCCCTGAGCTCACCATGTAGCCCAGGCAAGCCTGGAACTCAGCAATCCTCCTGCCTCTGCTTCTTGAGTGCTGGGATTATAGGCATGAGCCATCACACCCAGCACTGTGGTATGTGGTACTGATTGCTGGTGAGTATGAGTCACCATGCCCAGTATTGTAAGTGGTTACTGGAGATCAAACTAGGGAATCTTGCACTTGCTAGGCAGGTACTGGAACCACTGAGCTAAATCTCTGGCCCTAAGGCTACTTATCATTTCTTCCTTTTCTCTTAGTTGGTTCCTCTAGCAGATGTCTAATTCTTTCTAGTTAGAATTTTCCAGAAACAATCGCTAAGGACCTTACCTTTCCCTCCCCACTCTCCAACTTTCCCTACAATATTTACATTGGTTTTGTGGATCTTTCATCACTTTTTCCTTGATTTATATGTTAGAGAACATCACTGTGTTGGCTGTGTCAGAACCATAGTTCTCCAAGTTCTCTCATTTTTCATGGATCAGAATAGAACTCTATCAGTGTCAACATGGCCATTTAATGTTTATTTATTTACTTATTTTTCAGGAAAAATTGACATTCAGAGATGTGGCCATTGATTTCTCTCCAGAGGAATGGGAATCCCTGGACTCTGCTCAGTGGAATTTATATAGGGATGTGATGTTAGAGAACTACAGAAACCTAGTCTCCCTGGGTAAGAATAACGACTGTAGAGAATTCCTAATGCACTAGCAACATTAATTTATTTTCCTTAAGGAGCATCTCTTAGGTGCCTTTGTTTTGCATAAATCACTTTCTGATTATTGCTTTCAAGAAAAGAATATTGGGGGTTTAAATTAGGGGTTTGTTGGCATATACCAGAAAAATGCTTGTATTTCTTCTCATTTTAACCTTCTCCTTTCTTGCAATAATGTATAACCTTCACTTAAGGCTAGTGGTAATTTTAGAAATTCAGTGCTATAAAATATTATGGCCTAGCTGGGCGTGGTGACTCACACCTGTAATCCCAGTACTCGGGAGGCAGAGACAGGAGGATTGCTGAGTTTGAGGCTTGCCTGGGCTACATAGTGAGCTTAGGGCCAGCCTGAACTACAAAGCAAGATCCTGTCTCAAAAAAAAAAAAAAATATTGTGGCCTACATCTTAGAGTCCATTTTTTTCCTTTTATCTTTGATTTGGTATTAGTTGGAAGTTAGCTCATTTTATGCAAATTGATAGAAAAATCTGTCAGGAAGCAAAATTTAGGAATGTACTTTTCCAGAATCTTCTGATACCATTTTTATTAAGCAAAGTCTGGGATACAAGTATCCCAAGCAAGCACTGTATTCTATTTTTCAATGAATAGGTCTTGCTGTATCTAAGCCATATCTGGTCACCTTTTTGGAGCAAAGGAAGGAGCTTTGGAATGTGGAGAGAGAAGAGATAGTAACCATTTACCCAGGTAGGTAGGATCAGAGGACACAGGTGAGATGTCCAGACATGAAAGAGTGAGCCAGACTTTAAAATGTTGGTTAAGGAACTGTGCATGGTTGTGAATGTCTATAATCCTAGTCTTTAGGAGTCTGAAGTTCCTCTGAGTCTGAGAAAACCAAAGGTGAGTATATGGTTTGAGAAACTCTGTTTCAATGAAAATGAGTTTTTTTTATTGAATTCTTTATTGGTACAATTTATATATATCTCAAAATCACATATAACATTGGGAAATTTGTACCAGTATATGCCACAAGTTAATTCTCATTTTTACCCATATCCCTACCCACTCCCCCTCCTCCCCCCTTATACATGCTCTTTTATTTTCTTTCAGTATCATATTTATTCCTTCCCCTCATCACATTCCCACACCAAGTTTCCTATAGAAATATTCCACTCTATAAAAGCTGTCCTACTTTCTAGAACTCATTTGCATCTACAGGTGTTCATGCCAAAGAGAAGATCCGGGAATTGTCTATCTGTGATCTAT
>PVIC010012645.1:19584-39419 GCA_004025085.1 Thryonomys swinderianus | reverse complement strand
GAGGGGAGGGGGAGGGAGGGAGGGAGCGAGAAAGCCGGAAATTTGGAGACAATGTCTTGGAATGGACCAGGGAAGAACTGGCTATTAAGAGAAGAAAAGAGATTTATTATTTGAAAATGGATAACATAAAAGAATGCAACCAAAGAACGACCACTATGAGGCACATTATGAAACCGTTATTATAGACTTACATTTGTGCAGGGCCTACAGTATACCAAATCCTTTCTGCCCATGTCTACGTGCTGGCCAAGGAGGAGGTAAGCAAGGTAAGCAATGGCTTCTCATCTTCCCCTTTCCACTTACAGATACGTGATGCCAGCGAAAAGCCACACGGACTCTCTCTGCCTCAGCTTCTCTTCTGTAAAATGGGGCTGTGCTCACGGACCCGGCCGCCCACTCTGGAGGAGAGCACAGTATGCGTCCTTCTCTGTTTCCATAGTGCCGTGAGCTGCTGCTCAACATTAACATGGCTTTCCTGATTTATTCTCCCCTCTCAGGGATTTAATAATCTTTTGTTTGAACCTAGTGCCAGCATTTGAAAATAGGAGCTGTTTCATAAATACCTAGGTACTGAGCTTCTTTTGAAAACCAGGTAGATGGGCAGAGCCCGTGCTAGCGAGGACCGTCATCGGGCTGGCTTGGTCCAGGCCCCTGCTGCCCCTGCGGCCCCGCCGCCTCCCCCAAACCGGCTCACTGCATTCACCTGCGTTACTTCTCTTGCTTGTAACCCTTGTCCCATTTCATCAACACGAAGTAGCTTCTCACGGGTCGCTTCCCGTCTCAGAGGCAGAGAATGTGTTCCGAAGCCCAGGACCTGGCGCGCAGTGGGTGATCTGGGAACGTGTGCTGACTTCTCAGTCTCAGACACCTGGTGAGAATGATAAGAAAGGGGGGACAGCCAGCAGAAGGGAAAGTCTGAAGAAGGTCTCCGCACTGGGGTGAGCAGGACAGTGCATACCTGGGCTCCGGGTTGGAAACTGGGTTTCCTCCTGGCTTTACATGAATGCTGTAGCCCACTAGGGGAGATGACGTCAGACGGACAGCGACATCACGCACTCCTGTGAGGAGCTTCACTGTCCCACCTGCCTGTCTTTGGGCCAGAAGGTTAGAAGCAAGAGTTGGGGAGTCTCCAGGCCGGAGTGGTGGAACCCGAAGCCCTGGTCCCTGATGGGCCGGGCCCCGGGAAAGTGAAGTGGCCCACACAGGTCCCAACAGAGAGTGGGTCATTCCACCTGTGTGTGGGGTAGAGCGCCTTTGCAAAGAGAGAAGGGCTTTTGTAAAAAGGAAGGCTTTGACCATGACAGTTGGACCTCTGGGATCTAATCCTGGCTATTTGCTGGCTGGATGTGTGACCCTTAGCAGGTAAACTCACCCTTCTGGCCTATTTCCTTGTCTGTGAAATGGGGATAAAAATGATATCCACCTCCTGGAGTTGTTGTGTGGATTAAATGACAGAATATATGTTAACTACCTGGCTTTTTTGCTTCGCACATAACACTATCTATACTAGTTTCGCACAGTGTCAGAAAAAAATTATCATAACACAAAATTGTTCTCTCTTGTTCAGGAGGCCAGAAGTTCAAACTCAAAGCATCTGCAGAGCTGTGCTCTTCTAGCACTATAGAGGAGAAACTGCCATTTGCCTTTCCCAGCTTCAAGTGGCTTCAGGCTTCCTTGGCTTAGCGCTACATCACTCCAGTCGGCCTGCCGCCTTTGTAAGCACCCTACGTGTGCCAAAGAGTGACGTGGCCCAACTCCGCTATTAAAAGGGTGCCCTTGCTGACTGTGCTAAGACTGGAGAGTAAGAGGGTAAAGCAAAAGAAGCAGGAGTCTTCTGTCTGTTATGAGGGCACTTGCCATGCATCTAGGGCCTACCTGGAGATCCAGATTGATCTCATGTAAAAATGCCTAATTTAGTCGGTGTGGTGGCTCACGCCTGTCATCCAGCTCTTGAGAGGCAGAGGCTGGAGGAATGCTGAGTTCGAGGCTTGCCTGGGCTGCATAGTGAACTCAGGGCCAGCCTGAACTACAAAGCGAGACCCTGTCTAAGAAAAAAAAAAATGCCTAACTTAATAACATAAATGTATAGTTCTTTTCTCCAACTAGGCCATAGTCACACGTTTGGGGATGTGACATATCTTCTTGATGGGTGCCATTCAACCTATGAGAATGCCTAGAATCTTGTGTGCTTTCAATAAGCCAGCACTTTATGTATATGCATTATTTGATCATTTGATTGAGCTACCCATTGGAAGGAAAACTTTTGGTTCCCTGGAGCCTGGCTCCGTTTTCCTAAATGGTGATGGTGTATCAGGGCCAAGATTAGTGACCAAAGGAAATGGGCAGACACCTGTACTCCACAGACTGTCTGCATTCCCACCTTGGCTCGCTCCCTACTCTTGATTTAGGAGGCAATATGCAAAAGGTCATTGCTGGATACAGACAGGCTGTTCTAATCCACTCACCTTTCACCTCCAAGGGTTTGTCATCCCAGCTGCTGGAAGAATCATCATGAAATAGCCTTCAGCTGTCAGCCCCTCTGGATTAGCCTTAGTACAGGAAGTTCTCAGGCCCAAGATCACACCTGTCCCAAGATGGACCATCTCGCGTGACTGCCGGGGGCAGCAGTACAAAGGTCTGAGCATTTCCACCTATATGGAATGTATCAGGCATGCCAATTTTTTTTTTTTTTGAGACAAGGTCTCGCTTTGTAGTTCAGGCTGTCCCTGAGCTCCCTATGTAGCCCAGGCAAGCCTCGAACTCAGCAATCCTCCTGTCTCTGCCTCCCGAGTGCTGGGATTACAGGCATGAGCCACCACGCCTGGCACTGTGGTATGTGGTATTGATGGCTGGTGGGCGTGAGTTACCATGCCCAGCATTGTATGTGGTTACGGGGGATTGAACTCTGGGCCTTGCACTTGCGAGGCAGGCGCCGGAACCACTGAGCTAACTCTCCAGCCCACGTCTCTGAATTTTATAAAATCCTATAAATTATGTGTCATGGTCAGGAGGCCACTGAGGAACCCCAGTGTGACAACTGTGGACACGGAACTGGTCAGTCCCTGCAATATGTTTAATCCGGAACTAGAAGGGCGTGGTACTGTACGGGACGTAAGAGACAAGTCCAGGATGCTGGCCTTCTAAGTACCTGGAGAAAACAGTTCTTTGAACTGAGGTGCCAAGGGGGCATTTGTGCCAGGACTGCTAAGTATGAGAAGGTCTGAAGCATCCAAATGAACATGCTGAGGTTATGGAGATGGAGGAGTGTGGAGGGAGGAGTCTGGATTGGACACAGACATTTGGGAGTCAAAACCTGGAGTCTGTGTTTAAGACTAAGACTGGATGAAATCACTGGGGCAAGGAAAGGGAAGCAGGACTTAGAGATGGGGCTTAGAGGCCGTCCTAGACCTGCAGCATCTGGAAAATGTGCAAGATGACGGGCCTCATCCCAGATCTTCTGGGAGCTTCCGGGGGATTCTGATGCACCCTTGTCTCTGAGAACCACAGCCAGGGGGCCAAAGCTGCTTGACAAAACTGTAAAGATTAAGAAAACAAAACAAAACTTCCATACTGGAGTCCACCTTAACGCTCCAAGCAAATAGATTTCTGAGAAGAACCTATGCCCACAACCCGGGTTCCGGACCTGGTCCTGACCCATCTCGCGCGGCTCTGTGACGAGGGGAATGCCTGTGTTTCACTGGGCAGAGGGGCTGCTGAGGCCCAGGCATGCCAGGCATTCCAATGGCTAGGAAAAGGGTGTGTGTGTGTGTTGTGTGTGTGTGTGTGTGTGCGCGCGCGCGCGTGCGGTGCGTGTGTGCGTGTGTGCGTGTGTTTTATTCCAGGATTAGCGATACCGGGCTATTCATGCTGAAACTTCTGAGATAATCCAGTTTTGTCCACCCCAGCGGCCCTGAAGTTTCCTTCGGCTGTCCCAAAAGAATTCCACCGCCCTCCAGTTGGGAAGACGAAGTTAGAATCAGGGCCAGCCCGGCGGGACTGACATGCCAGCCGCGGAGAGGCTGGCCCCTGAATCGCGCCGGTTCCCACCGCGGGTGGGCGGGGCGGGCGGCCGCGGCCCGGCCCGGGGCAGGCAGTCCTGGAAGGCCGGCCCCTTCCAAGTGTCGGCGAGGGGTCCGCTTCCAAGCTGCAAAGTCGGGCGAAGGCGGGCCGCGACCTGCGCTCTTCCAGCGGCGGCTGCCCCTTCCGAGAGCCGCTGTCTCCGCCCCGACCGCGTCCGCGCCCCGCATCTCCGTCGCTCTGCGAAGTCCGGCAGCTCCGGGGTCCGCTTCGCCTCCGCGCTTCTCCCCGCGCGGCCGCAGCGCCCCTCCTCGCACGCTCCCTCTCACCAGGAGCAGCCGGCCCCCGCCCTCACCCCGCCACCCTCAGCCCTCCGGTGCGACCATGCTGCTAAGGGGCGTCCTGCTGGTGGCGCTAGGTAAGGCGGGCTGGGAGCCCGGGGCGCTCCATCGACGCGCTCCGCGCCCGGGTCCGGCCGCGCGGGCGCCTCCTCCCGGCCCGTCCGCAGCCGCTGCGGGCCCTGCCGGGGCCAAGGCCGGCGTGCTCGGGGGTCGCGCACGCACGGGTCGCGCCGAGGCCCGGCGCGGGGAGGTGGCTGCGCTCAGCAGGTGGCCGGGGAGGGGCTGGGCTCCCGCTCCCGACTGAGACTCGCCTTGTGCCCGCAGCCCTGCCGCTCGCGGGGGCGCTCGACCCGGCCGCTGGCTCCTGCGCCTTTGAAGAGGGCACGTGTGGCTTCGACTCGGTGGCGGCCTTTCTGCCGTGGATTGTAAATGAGGAAGGTAAGGGGCCCGGGAAGAAGGCCCAGGGGAACTCTCTGCCCGCGCGTCGCGCCCCACCCGCCCCTCGGCCCCAGCGCACGGACAGTGCTATCTTGGAGTGAATTCCTCTCCGTGGAAAAGTGTGAGTCACGCTCCGTGTGCAGCCCTCGGCCGTGCTGCCGCTCGGCCCAGGCAGAGGAAGGACGGGCGGCCTTTGTGCACCTGGCCTGTGGGTGGGAGCTCAGAGCGCCTCCACCTCGGGCACTCTGCGCGGAGGGAGAAAGGACACTCGGCAGCCATGTGCCCCCTGCAGGCCACGGCCGGCTGGTCCCCAGACGCCTGTGTGAGGGGAAACCCGGCCGGTACTGCTTACCTGGCTGGGCAGGAAAGTTTCCCCTTGAGCGATGGGACCTCGGGACTCAGCCCCGCCCCTGGCCGGCAGTGCAGGATGCTAGTTTCGCTGTCTGGTTCCATCTTTCCCCTCGGCCTCCTCTCCACATCAACCCTGCACAGAGGAGGCAACTCCATGTTGGCCGTCTGCATTGGCGCAGCCCGAGGGCGTTGGTCGTTGCACAGATGCCATGTTTGGGTTCCAGTGGCACAATTTACACTCGATCTTAGCCAAAAGGCTGAGAAGTGATCAGTGGCAGAATTTAAATGTGGAGGACTCAGGTTACTTCTTACCCTTCATTTTCATAGGGGAAGAGTACTGGCTCCTAGTATCCCCTTGAACCTTTCCGTTCCTGTCACTTGCGTCACTACCATTTAGGGGCCTGGTGGTGATGGAGAACCGCTTAGAGGTTGTAATGATCCTGACGGCCCCTGCAGCAGGGGTAGTGTAGACCACGCCGCCTCCGTGAAGAAGCAGCACATGAGGATTTGCTGCTGAGCTGCTGCCTCGGCCCCTTCATCCGGCCTGGCTCCCAGGTACCGGACAGAGCCGAGAACTTGCTTAGGTTGTGCGAACTGTCACCACTGCTCAGTTCACCTAGACTTCCTTTTAGTGTCTGACCCTCCCGGGTAGGGGCTGCTGGTATCATTTTGCAGAGGTGAGAAGCTGAGTCTACAAATACTCAGGTGACTGGTCTGTGACACACAGCGTCAGTGAGTAAGCCACCTCTGAGCTGTCCACGGAGAGGAAGAAACTAATTCAGTAGTTCTCTTTCTCTCCAACCCTTTCCACCACTCAACTACAACAGTTTGCTTGGAGGCTTCCGAGGAAAAAAACAATCCCTGATTTCCTATCAGAGGGATTCCTGCCTGGCTCATGGCTTCAGGAAAGGCCCCTAGCCTTCACAGGCCAGCCCCTCCCCTGTTGTGTGCCAAGCATTTTGAGAGATGGCTTCATGTATGTCCTGGAACTGGCTTGGGAAGGTGTTACTCCCTAGCAGGGGTCTCAAACTTCAGCGGCAACAGAATTGCCTGGTGGCTGTGTCACTCTTCAAGTTTCTCTCTCTGCATGAGTCTCGAGTAGGCCTGAGTGTTTCCTGCAAGGGACCAGGTGATGCCGCTGCTGCTGCTGCTGCTGCTGCTGCTGCTGCTGCTGCTGCTGCTGCTGCTGCTATGGGCCGAGGGAATGCCCTTTGGGTACTGTAGACTCCCGTAAAATGTGTTTACCCACACACACCTGGGCTGTGGACCTGCAGCATGTCAGGACGAAGGTGAAGGTACCATTTTCACGATCCTGAGGGTGGTCACTCATTAAGCCATGCATCCTAGGCTCCTGGCACGCCTCACTTTGGTGTGGTCCTGAGATAAAAAAATCAGCATCACGCTTGAGATCAGCCACCGAGTCCCAGAGCCCCGCACCCCCTGTGTGCCATCTGGATGCCCCTTCTGGCCTGCTTCTGACCCAGTGGGCATGCCACAGGCTGCTGAGCACCAGACCTGGCCAGGCCTGCAGGAAGTGCTTCGCTGAACTGGCACCTCCTCACCAGTGTGGCCATTAAACAGCCCTTCAAGGAAAACAGGGAGATGCTTATAGGAAGAGGAGATTACAGTTTAACAGTATAATGGAGGCACTGTGATTTTCCTTTCTGCTTCTTTCTAACAGCCAGTGCTTTCTGGCTCAGGACTGGGACCACTGGCTTGGCTGGAGGAAGTTTATTCATTCTCCTCCTAACGCTTCAGGGTGGAGCAGGCAGACCCAGCTCCAGTCGTTACAGGTCTAGCTGTCCAAAGGCCAGGACTTGGGCATAACAGTCCACTGTGGACATGGGGCAGACAGGTCAGTTTGTGCCAATTGCCAAGACTGCTGACCGAGAAGCCATTCGTAAGAATTTCCTTTATAAACCCATTTCTAGGCTGGTAAATCAAAGATAATACAACCATCCTAGGCTGAAATTTGGCAAGCTGTTCACAAGCCTCTCCACAAAATTACTTCATCTTGTTGCAAAATCCTTTGAAACCCAGCTTCTGTCCATCCATGTGTGCTGAACCCATCATAGAAAGTTGTTCATTTCGGCGACTTTTACCCACAAGTACTTGGAAGACAAATGGTCCTTCCAACGTGTCCTTGGTCAATAGCGTAATCTACTGTGGAGACAGCAAAGCTAGAGCCCAGTAAAGAAAAGTAAGCCCGGAAACTAATTTACAAACTTTTATTACAGGAGGATCAAATCTAGGCATTGTTGGAGTAGTCCCTGTGTCTCAAGTATCTTCCCTGCTGGCTGAAATTGTATTTAAGGTCCATTCCTTTGGTACTTCTAGAGTTCCAGGTCTCTAAGCATCTCTGACTCAGTTCCCATGGCCCCTAGTTCATAGCTATTTTGAAATATGCTGTGTCTCTGGGGGCCAGAGAGTAGGTGACTTCTGACCAAAGTGGCAGGCTGGTGTGGGTTGTAGACCACAGTGGAGGGTGTCCGGGGGAAGGTGCACATACCACCACCGCAGTCCAGTCTTGTCAAATCGCTAGTTTTGCCAGTGGTGGCTGTGCGATCCTGGCTCCCTCAATGCTCTGTGTAGGAAAAAAACTTTGAAACTTATCAAAGGAAGTAGGATTAGGTATGTGAGACTCAAATATAAATCCAATTCTAAATTTTAGGTTAGAATTAAATCCAGAAAATAAGGGATCCATTTTATCTTATACAGATCTTCTTTATTTATTCATCTTTAATAAAAATCATCTGTTTTATTCACTCTTCAGAGGATATGGAACCCATTTGAGCAGTGGTCCCACGCTAAAACGGAAACTGTTCGTTTATTCTTCATGCCAGCTACAGGGACAGGAGCACTGGCTGAGGACTGTGAGAGTTAGTCTTATAATTCAAATTAATCACTGAGTGGATTTTGGCTTCTCTGTCATTCTTGGACAGTATTGCTTAATATCTATAACTTTAAATCTGTAAGGAAGCCATTGCAGGAAGTGAAGGGAGACAGGTTAAAATAAATTCAGGTACAGCTCTGTCAGGAACAATCCTATTGGGGAGAAATAATTGCACAGTCACACTATGACTGGGCCGAGCTTTCCTGCCTGTAAAGGGACTTGGAGATTTAACTCTTGTCTTCACCTCAGGTAGCAACAGGGACTCTGGGGGCCCCGTGCTGTGACGCTTCCTGGCAGAACCACACCAGGATCCACATAATTCCTCAAGGACTGTTGCCGGTGTCCACCGCCCTGTGGGATCTTTGTCTGCCTAACTTCTCAAGGACTGTTGCCACTCTGCCCTGCCATCCTGGGTCTTTTGAAATGTATGGAATGAAAGTTGTGCCAAGCTTGGGTCTGGGGTCTTGGCTACCCAAAGTAGCATAATCAGGCCAAAACTCAGCTTCTTCTCTGAGCCTCATTTCTGCCTAATTATTAGTTCTTCTGCCATGTGCTACTCACAGGAGACTAGAACTTAATGCGAAGGTTCTAGTTATGTCCCCTTCCTGTTTCCCACACAGCTTTTTAATTAGAAGTCCAGAGAGAAGTGGGGTGAAATACCAGCCCTTTGGGAGGCTGAGGCAGGAGGATCACAAGTCTGAGCCTAGACTGGCCATCTTAATGACAGTCTCAAAATAAGAAATGATGGGGACTGGCTTAGTGTGAAAGCCCTGGATTCAATCTCTCGTACCAGCATAAATTAAAATAATAATAATAATAAAAAATCTAACAACAAAACAAAAAGCACACTCATTATAGGGAAGACCTCCTTTCGTATATAGTAGGGGTCAGGGATGTGAAACTGCTGAAACAGGAAACATTTGGACAGTTTCTTTCTGAGATCAAGAGACAGTGTGCACGGCAGGAGGCAGTCTGGGGTTTTACGTCACCACGGGCCGCCAGCGGACATGGCGGGGCAAATCTCATCACGGCCACGTCTCTCTCCTCTCCCTCCTCTCCCTCCCCCGGACCCTTCCTTTCTCTCTGGCAGACACTTAAAGGCGTCAGGCACCCAGATGGCCACGTCAGGTAACCTCGCGCGCCGCGTGGTCTCCTGGTTTTCAGCTCTGTGCACTCCGTCGTGTGCCAGTTATTACTAACAGTGATAAATCCCGCCTGGTATTTCCTGAGGTCCAGCTGGGGCCAGGCACTGGCCACCAGCCCGAGGGACCTCTTGGGACAGCGGGGCCAGCGCTCCCCTTCCTGCAGACGATGGCCCTTCTGCCGACCGGGGCTGCTCCAGCGTCCCGCGCTGACATCGTAAGACCCCCGAGACGGTTCCTGTCTTCCTTACCGGCACCGGGGAGATTATCCTCTCGGAGCTCCCTGCAGCAGCGTCCCCGCTTGCACAGGGGCTGGAGGCCCAAGTCTGGGGTGATCCTGGGATGCCTCGCAGGACGCCGACTGACCCGAGATTTGCTCACGTCATTCCTCCGGTGCGCGGCTGAGCGTGGCCGTGTCGAGGGGCACGTGGGGGTGACCGCGGGTCTGCCCTGGCTCCCCCGGGAGCTCCGCTGCTGGCGCTGGGGCCCTGAGCTCGTCCAGCTCGAGCTCCTCCTTCCACACAGCGTGACGTGAGGGCTCAGACAGCTGCCAGTCGTGGTCCTGGCCCAAGGGCCTGGCAGCCATGGGTCGGCTTCTCCTCATCTCCCGTTCTTCCCTGCGCATTGCTGCTGACATCCCCGACATGGCCGAGTCCCAGCCTCTGCGGCTTCACTGTGTTGGAAACTCAGAGGTCTAACTGTATCTCAGAGTGGGGAGTACAGGTCCCTAAACTATAGCGTAACGGGCCAAACAACCCTATAAAACACTACTTATTATGCTGTATTAACATTTATTTGCTAGTCTAGATGTGTAGGGATCCTGCTGGCCACCATCCTGCATGTGTAGAAAAGGACCTGGCACATAGTACATGTTCAGTAAGCGTTTGTTAACCAAATGGACTTACTACATAAGTGAATCCAGCATCTGAACATGAAAATGTCCTTTTATGTGTGTGTGTGTGTGTGTGTGTGTGTGTGTGTGTGTGTGTGTGTATACACATGCTCCTGGGTCGTTCTGGTGCTTCGCTGGTCATTTCCTATACGAACTGCAGCTGAAGCCTCGTGATTAAAACAAACTCGGCACTGGACAGCTTGGATTCAAATTGAGAATCTGCTCTTTCTAGCTGTGTGGTCTCATCTTGTCCACATCTGTTTGCTCAGCTATAAAAGCCACTTCAGTATCTCATAAGACTATAGTGAAGAGGGCTGGAGATTTAGTTCAGTGGTTCCAGCGCCTGCCCAGCGATCACAAGGTCCCTGATTCGATCCCAGGAACCACGTACAACAATACCAGGTGTGGTGACTCATGCCTATCAGCAATCAGTACTATATACCACAGTGCCAGGCACGGTGGCTCACGCCTGTCATCCTAGCACTTGGTAGGCAGAGGCAGGAGGATTGCTGATTCAAGGCTGGCCTGGGGTCCATAGTGAGCTCAGGGCCAGCCTGAACTACAAAGTGAGACCCTGTCTGAAAAAAAAAAAAAAAAAAAAAAGGTTGTAGTGAAGAGTACATTAAAAGTGTAGTGAGAATTTTATACATATAACCTGACATTATTTGGAGTTTTTTTCGGTTTTGTTTTGGTGGTGGTAGGAATTGAATCTAAGGACTCAACTGCCTCTTTCGTGCCATAGGCAGTGTGTTGGTCCATAATCTGAAGATGCTGCACCCGAGGCCACACGTGTGCTAGCCAAACGCTCTGCTACTGAGCTACAGCCCTAATCATGCTCTTAGTATTACCACATTTGTTTTTTATAAACATTATAAATGTTAGCTCTTCTAATTCAGACAGCTTCCCCACACAGCTTCTCGAGAGCTTAGGAAAATGTATTATTTTTCTTGTAGTTTGGCTGGTGTTACTCCCCGAGCCATTCCTCCCCCGCCCCCACCCCAGCCTGTTTCCCCACTTGTATCCAGCTCAGCTGGTGGTCTGCACTGGTGACCTATTATTGATGCTTGTGGTTCCTTTTATGAAGCTCCCGCATAAGTAGATCTCATCCCTTCAGTGCTCTGGCAGGTGCCTAAGCCTTGACCCTGCTGGTCAGTCAGGGTTCCAAAGCGTTCTTAGCTGACCCCTCCAGTGGGGGGGTCACCTGTGTGGATATCTGTCCACTGCTCCTGCCCTAAGCACCTTCACTGGGTGGACGTCGTACATGGCCAGTCTCTCTACCCTCAAGGCCAACACGCAGGAGGGCAGGACCTGAGTTCCTCACTGCACAGCTAGAGTTGCTGTATGGGACACTGCTGTCGAGAACCTGCCTGACCCCCAGTGAGATGCCTGGGGATTTTCAGGCTATTTCCTTCTTGGCAGAAGTCAGCCGAGCTCATATTATGTGTGCGGGAGGGAGGGAGGGGTAGTTTATTATCATAGGTTTTATACTTTCATTGTCATCTTCAAATTTCTTACCCTACAGTTACTGTTTGGTGTCTTGCATATTGGGATACAATATTCATTGAAATCCCTGGTTATTAAAATAGCAGAATTTCTTTTGCTGGGTCACTTTCTTGTTAAACAGTACTTGGTTTTTTAGAATCTGAGTCATTTGGGGATCTCATTAAGTTTGGGGCAGCAATTGAACCTGTCTTGGGCATCGAGACTTGACCCTGATTTTAATCTTACCTTTCTCTCTCAATTTTTCTTATGCTTGTCCTAAACAACTCAATCATGTAGTCATATATTCAAGTTTAGGTTCTCAGAGTATTTGATTGTTTATCATCTACCTCAGGAGACTGGGCCTCTGAGCGTGGGGATTTTGGAGGGAATGGAACTGTAAGAGGTGAAACCCTGTAGGGACTCTTGGGTCACGGAGCTCACTCCCTGCGAAGGACTTGAAGGCCCTGATCATCGCATCTCTCACTCAGCTCCAGCTGGACATGTGACCCTTTTGCTCTGACTTGCATTTCAACCGTGATGTGCCTGTGCCGTCTTCACCAGAGGCCTAGTGAATAGGCCCAAATGAATGGACTTCAGCCTTCAAAACTGTGAGCCAAATAAGCCTTTTCTCTTCATAAAAGTAGTTTTCCTGGGTATTTCACTGTAGTAATGCTAAGGTTATTATTACAAATGCTATTCATGCTTTAAGGTCCAGCTCTTTTTAAAAAACATTCCATGACTTCCCAGGTGAAATACGTCTTTCCCTTCCCTCTTTCTGTGGCTCTTTTACTTCCCACCCTATAAACATTTTTATTTGTGTCTATTTATCCCCCACCACCTCTCCAAAGTGTTAAATCTTTCAGAACAGAGTTTTCATCATCCCCTAGAGTGCTGGACCATGAACATGAGGTTTCAACAAGCATTGTGAATGTAGCCAGTCTTTAAAGCTCTTGTTATGAAACTGATACGAAAATAAAACTGATAGGAAAATAAAAAGCTCCTGACGTGTGTCCTTACAGCGAAGGAACTGTGTTCTATAGTCCTTTCTATCGTAGAACTTCAAAGACATAAGAGGCTTATGTTACAATTTCCAGATATGACAGGGAAGCAGCACTTCAGGCTGCCTCAGTAACAGCCTGGTTTATCCATAACATGGGAGTGAACAAATAGCTCTTGGATTTTTTTGCCCTCGGGGCTGCTCGGTGCCTTGATCCTCTGCCATCACAAACAAGCATGCTACAACCTTGACAGCAGTCCTGCTCGGCCTGAAAAGTATTTTTTGGCAAAAGAGTTTTAGGCTTGGAACTAGCTGTGGCAAACTGGTGCTTCTAAGGAACTGAGGTGTGATGTATCAGTAGTACCCTTCTGGGTGCAGAGAAGTAGGCAGGGATATTGTCCACCTTAGGAAGAAGTTCTTGCATAGGGATGTGACAGATGGATTGCAATTCAGTGAGATCTGGCAGAATATTTGCTTTCTCCCCACTTTTTGGGAAATTTATATGTGGTGTTTATTTTGGGGGGATATTAAGGCTAATAAGATAAGAAAACAAGTGATATTGTGCTATAACTTCATAGCATCAAAATACATCATATGTTTTACAGAAATGCGGCTAAAGAATTTTCGTTCTTTCAGGAAGCATTTGACTGATGCCACCCATCAGACACTTTGGCAGGAATTGAAGTAACTAGTATATAAAGTACACATGGTTCGTGGCTTTGGCATAGCCATAGATCTCTAAGAGGAAACAGGCATCTGTAATTTTGGGAGCAAGTGTACAGACTTGTATAATATTCAAAGATTTTCACTGCAAGCAGCACAAATTGTTTCAACAGAGCAGAAAGGAATTATTGAAAGGGTGTAATTTTGCTCTTGGCATCTGTAAGAAGTCTAGATAGTTATCTCTGAGCAGAAATAGAGATGTGTAGCACAGTGCCCAGTACTAGCAGGCTATGAGTGGCACACGCTTCTTGCCTCCCCTAATTTGGCTATCCTGTTTTATGTCAGGAAGCAGACCAGTGCTGTATATGCCTCAAGGGCCATGCCAGGTAGCAGACTTGGGCTAGTTCTGCTTCTTTGTTAATGGCTGTCACTGAGGTCTAGATCCTGGTCTATGAAGTGACAGGGCTCTGCTGAGTTACGTGCCGCTGAGGTCAGTGTGGCCCTAGCTAAATCCTCTCCCTAGAATCATGGCTTCTCACTGACCTTGTGGGTCACTTGCTAATTGCACCCAGTCCCAGTACTTGTTTGTTCTACCCAAGGAGGATAAGCAGTGCTTACTCCCTGACAGCCCTGCCCGGTGCCATCATGCCAGGTGTTCGGCAGTGTTTCACTAGCTGCCTTCAAAGCATGCTGGACCTCTCTGTTCTTTCAGTAGCTGTGCAGTTCAGTGTGAGGTAGATGAACTCAATAGGGACTGATAGGGACACAAGTTAGGGGCCTACCCATTGGTATCAGAGATGATGAGGGCCTAAAATAGAGTAGGAAAATTAGATATGAAAGAGATAGAGTAAATAAAACAACATAAGGCTCCCCAGCATACATTATGAACAGGACTATGGGTGTGGGAACATTTGGCATAAAAATAATGATGAAAATTCTAAGCAAAGATGATATTAGCCAAGGAGAATTAGAGAGAGCGGACAGAAAGGGGCTAAGAATGGACTTTAGCCCCACATTTAAGTATTAAGTACATGAAGGGAAGGGCTCTTAAAAGAAACAATGAATCAGGCTGTGTGAGGGTCTCTAGGGAGTACAAAGTTATAGGAGCTGAAGGAGTTAGGTGCTTCTGCAGGAGGATGGAACCAGACTGGCCCAGTGCAGCAGAGAGAACTCAGTACTCAACAGGCAACCGGGAGACTATCGGTGCTCAGTGGCTGTGGTCTCCATGGAGTGATGAGAACAGAACTGTATCCTGAGTGGGTAAGTGAACAGGAAACATAGATGACTGTAAAGATTTCCCAGCACAGAGTCTGGGTTTGAGAAAAGCGATTCAGCTATACCTGCAAAGAAATTTGAGGTGAGTTTTTTGTTTTTGTTTTTGCTTTAGAAGGGGCAGACTTGAACTGGTTTATGGAGTACCCAGCAAAGAAAGATTTAGGAGGCTGGGGATTTCCTAAACTCAGGAATAACTTTGACAATTGCTGAGTTGCTTCAACTCGTGTAACTCCAGGGTCCTTCACTGAGTGGGCCAAGGCCACCGAGTGTAAACTTCAAAATGTGTGAAATTTTATTTCTACTGTTGAGGCGAAGGAGGTAGGAAGTTTGACTGAATCTTCATTCAATATGATGTACCCTGGAACATACTCATTTAAAAATCAAATCTTTTCTAAGATGTAAGAGGATGCATGAGGTCTAAGGGACCTTTAATGACATATTCTGTTTGGGCTGTAGGAGTAGTTCCTGTTTAAAGGACTATCTGTGTGATAAGGGGAAGGGAACACTAATGAGAGAGACATGTAGTAGCTGGAGTCTGTGATCTATAGGTAGCAGGGATAGTGCCCATCCAACACGTGTGTTGTTAGTATCTTTGACCATCACAACAATCTTGGAGATAAGGTTGGTGTTCTTGGCATTTAATAGATGAGGACATATGACACAGAGATTAAAGTAATGTGCCCAAGTAAAATCAGTTAATTAAAAAAAAAAAACATGCTCAAGGCAACACAGAGTGTGAGAGTTGGGGTTAGCAACCCAAGCCCATTTGGCTCTGTAGACTTGAACTTGACTTGGCCCACAGATGACCCAAAAGTAGAACAGTATCTTTGCCCTTCCAGAGGTGGCCAAACTCAGCTCCTTTGAAGATAGCTGAGGAATATCTACAAGATATCAATGATATTCCACGTTCCCAACTCCTCTGAATTCTTAGCTATGACTGATGCAGGCACCCATGCAGGGGTGAGCCATGAGAAGGCCTCAAGGAAATGTAATTTCTATTTATTTTTTTTCCATAACAGATGAGAGTTTGTTCTTGGAAGTATTTTAAGGATTCTCTTCTCAGTCCTCAGCATAATTTGGAAGAGAACTTCAGGGAAAATGGCTTGACCTAAAATAGTTTGGCAGTCTTTAAAAAATACTCCCAAACTTCAAACTCATCTAGTCCTTCTGTGATCAAGTTAAAAGAATACCCAGGTCAATGTTTTTTTGCAGCCTGGCCTCGCTACTAGTCAAGCACTTTGATACTTACTCTGTTACTCACAACAGAATGGCAATGTTGCTATACAGCAATCTGATGTATAATTTAGCTAGATGCTTAGTGAAATTTCCATTCCTTATTTGAAAAACTTTTGCTGTGCTGCCAGGGAGAGCTGAAGTGTTATGTGTGGGGCTGTGCTTATAATGTGGGTGACTTTAATATGCTCTTGCTTCCCCCAAGAAACTGCCACCTTTTCTTATGAATAGTTTATGACTACAGCTATCTAGTCTGATACTGTAATTCGGGGAATTTTCTTTTTCTAAGCTATTATGTACTTCTGTTTCTGTGACTGTTAAAAATGGATAATTGGGTAGACAACTGGAGAATTTTCTTTTCAGGTGTGTTTTGATCTTAGGCAGTTTTAAAGTTCAGGCTTTATGGAAAGAAATCACTTGATCTTTTTTTTTATTATAAACTCTGAAGACCAGGAACAAGTGTTGGAAATCACATCTTTGTTTCTATAATTTTTTTCCTTTTTTCTCAAATTCTGATGAAGAAAATGTAAGTTGAATTCTTTGTGTGTGTGTGTGTGTGTGTGTTTATGTGTATCAACACAAGTACCACTTTGAACTCACATTTAATACATAGGAAAACTTGAGGCCAAAAAATCATATGTTATATGCAGAAATGCAGATTTTTATCTTTGTATCAACTTAAAACACTTCAAGTATTACACATGGAGATACTTCAATATTGGATATTATGGGTGTTATGCAATGAAAGAAGCAATATTGGAGACAGATCAGATGATACAGAGTATTAGAATAAGATATGAATCCTTTCTAATTTTGGATTTGTGAATTAAGACTTACTTGATTTATATTCGTATGCTTTAAAGAATGTTGAACTAAAAAAGAAATCCTGATAGCTGTAGAGCACAACTCTGAAGTTTTTTAAGCATTCTACTTCATGAATGTGTGAATAACTACCCATAATGTCTTAATTTCTGTGTTGTTCAAGTTTGATTGATTTGCCCTCTTGCCTAAATATGCTATTAAGCACCTCTTGAGAGACAGTGAGCTCAGTTATTTCAAATAACTGAAGGTCAGCATCTCAGTGGCTAAGAAAATTTTTCTGATCTTTAGAATCTCCCTCTAGCTTATCTCTCTATAAACATAGCTACTCACAATAAAAATCGCAGCACGATGAACAGGGTGCAAGATGGTTTATATTTTTAATTAACCCCTTTCATTTGTCGTTCTTGTTAACAGGAAGTCATTTGTACTTCTGTGAGCCTATTCCTATCATAAAATAAGTTTGGACACATTTATGAGCCATCTCTTGCAGAGCATAATATTAGTCAAGTAGTCCAAGAATTCTTAGAAAATTAATAGGTCTTGGAAAAACAGAGAGTATCCCCATCATTTCATCATAATGTGTAGTGAATCACAGTCATACACAAAAGATGCTGGGTTTGAGACTCAAATGATTTAAGAATTTTTCCTTGGAAACGTTTGACAAAGAAACAAGCCTGGAGAGTGAGCAGCAGGGGTTCAGTGTTTTAATCTCCTTTTAGTTCTTATCACCAGCCAACAAGTGCATCGCAGTGACTTGACACCAAGATGCCCTTCGCTGGGAGATGAGGGTGATGACTGGCATGTTTTATTTTTAGTATTTATCCTTAGATCTCATTTCAGAGTTGCTAAGCAAACCACAAGATCAAAGTGGCATTTTCGAGCGTTTGCTGAGCACACAGTAAACATGTTGACCTTGACCCTGAAGACCCAGTAGGAAAACGAATAATGCCAGTGATTTTTTTTTTTTTTTTTTTTTTTTTTTTGCTTTTTGGAGCCAGGGTCTCGCTTTGTAGTTCAGGCTGGCCCTGAGCTCACTATGGTGCCCAGGCAAGCCGCTGAGAACTCAGCAATCCTCCTGTCTCTGCCTCCCGAGTGCTGGGATTACAGGCGTGAGCCACCACGTCCGGCATTAATGCCAGTGATTTTACTGAACATTTGTTAGGCATTTATTATAAATGTTATACTATGTGCCTTACATGTGTCCTTAAGTTCTTACGATGACTCACTGATGAAGATATTCTTTACAAATGAAGAGTCTGTGGTTTACAGTTAAAAAAAAAAAAGATTTCAAGTTTGTGGAGCAAGTAATTGATAGAACCTGAATTTTAACCTGTTTGTCTCCAAATACTAAGGAGATAACCACTCTGCTGTGTTACCTGTCTATTCCCTTGACCTGCTCTTAAAGGAACTTTATAAAATAAATAATAGTAGTTCTTAAAATAATTAACTCTTATGGAGTAATTTATCTACCTATTTGTCTCTTTTCCATTAAGTGATTTGATGTTCCCAATAGCCCAACGAGTTCAGTCCTTTTTATTTTTATTTTATCTTATTTTTTTTGAGACAGGGTCTCGCTTTGTAGTTCAGGCTGGCTCTGAGCTCACTATGTAGCCTAGGCAAGCCTTGAACTCAGCAATCCTCCTGTCACTGCCTCCCGAGTGCTGGGATTACAGGCGTGAGCCACCACGCCTGGCCGTCCTTTTTATTTTTATTTCTTTATTTTTTTAATGGAGGTAGCAGGATTGAGCTCACAACCTTGTGCTTGCAAGGCAGGTGGTGCCGACAGTGAGCTATCTTCCTGGCCCAAGTTGGGTCTATTTGCAATCCTCATTTGAAAACTGGAAAGTAAGGGACATGGAGACTGAGGTCAGAGAGGTCCCAGTAGCAGGACTGTATCTTATACAGGTCCTGCGGCTCCAGTGTGTGCTCTGAGCAGGGAATAACAACCCTAGTCTTGACCTTTTGCACTGCATATTAAGGCAAGATTTTCTGTATAAGTACTGAGTGAGTGACTAAGAGAACCAAGTAAGGGCAACACAACTTCTAGCTTCTTCTATACTCAGGAGCCTCGTCACCAAATAAGTTCTAATCTGAGGGGAATTGTAGGTCAGTCCTTTATTTTAAGAATGGCACAGGGACAATAGAAGAATTTTTGCCGGGTTCCAAGTGAAATGAGATTAACTTGAAAACTCCTGTGAGAGTCTCCTGCTCAGCAGATCCCCACGACTGCTCAGCATTCTTTGGACAAAGTCCAGAAGAACTTGTGTTCTTGATAATCTTGACAGTTTTATTTTGGAAATGAGTCAAGTATCCGTATGCAAAAAGAAGTGGAAAATGTAATATTTGCTTACTTGTACTATATAAGAAGATGTTCAAATGGATAGAGATATAAGATATAAATACAAACCCAACGACCAAAAACGGCACCATTGGAAGAAAGGCAGAGGATGGCATTTTCTTTGTGTATTTCCACTCAATAGTAGTCAACACGTTTTGATCCAAGGGCTATAAACATATGTCTCTCGTTTAATTCTTATACCTCATTGAGAAAGATACTCTTTATGGATGAAAAATCTGGGTGATAGTTTATATCTAGCTATCCCCCCAAAGCCTCACGTGATCACAGACGGGGAGATGATTGGATGATAGGGGCACTGTAATCATAGGAGGATTAGCCTACTGATGAGTTTGGTTAACTATACTTTAGCAGGAGGTGTGGCTTGGAAGAGTGCACCTCCATCCCTCGCTTCTCCTTTGCTCCCTCTCTTTCTCTGCTTCCTGTCTGCGTGCTGTGAGCAGCTCTCCTCTGCCGTATCCTTCTGCCATGCTGTCCTGGCTCAGAGCCAGCCAATTAGACCTCTCTTCCTTTAATTTATTGGTGTCAGGTGTTGAGTCCCAGTGACAAGAAAAGTGTCTAAGATGTAACATTTTCAAAGTTTATTCTATGAGGTGTGAACATGTATTTTAAGGAGCATTAGGCTCATAAGAGCTATTAAAGTAAATACTTTTACCTTATTTTTATTTTCATTCAACGTTTTCCTACCTGTGCTAGGCAGCGAGGCCAACAATAGTGGGCAATTAAGGCATATATCTTTTTTTTAATTGAATTCTTTATTGGTACAATTTATATACATCTCAAAATCACATATAACATTGGGAAATTTGTACCAGTATATGCCACAAGTTAATTCTCATTTTTACCCATATCCCTACCCACTCCCCCCTCCTCCCCCCTTTGTACATGCTCTTTTATTTTCTTTCTGTATCATATTTATTCCTTCCCCTCATC